>VZRF01007995.1:151234-210039 GCA_013396875.1 Vireo altiloquus
GTGTGATCTCATCCTATTTCCACCTGATGGAGTCCCTAAGCAAGGTGAAGTTGCTGTAGTGTGCTGTTATTAATTGTGACTCCCTCAGTATAAGTACAAGACAGCTGTAGTTAATGTAAATTATTGCTTCTCCAAATTTCTCTTATCAGTCCTAATATATTTATAACGGACATATAACAGTCTTAGAGATCCCTTGAGTCTCTTGGTGTACCCCACTAAAACAGGTACTTTTCAAAACCATTAAAAAAGTACAACTGCAGGCTGAACTTATTAGAGGGGAAAGGAGATAACAATAGAATATTTAAGCAATTATTTTTATCAATAACAGCCAATACAGCTTCCGCTGTAACCATTGTTAAACTCCCAGTTTAAGTATTTTAGTCCAAAAATTATTCATTTGCAGCCTATATGTGCCAGTTTTGACTGGGGTAGAGCTAATTTTCTTGACAGTGGCTGGTCTGAGGCTGCATCTTGGATTTGTGCTGAACACATGTTGAATAATACAGAGATGTTTTTGTTATTGCTGAGCAGGGCTTACACAGAGCCAAGGCCTTTTCTGCTTTTCACATGGCCACATTGATGAGGAGGTTGGGGATGCTTGGGAGGCTGGGAGGAGACGCAGCTGGGACAGGTAACCCAAACTGACCAAAGGGATATTCCAGACCATGTGGCAGCATGCTCTGTATATAATGTGGGGGGAGAAAGAGGAAAATGAGGAGATTTTTAAATTGATGACATTTGTCTTCCCAAGTCACTGTTAGACATGATGGGGCCCTCCTCTCCTTGGGATGACTGAACACCTGCCTGCCCATGATGAGTGGTGAATAAATGCCTTGTTTTGCTCTGCTTTTGTGTGCAGCTTTTGCTTTCCCTGTTAACTGTCTTTATCTTAACCCGTGAGTTTTCTACCTTTTACCTTTCCAGTTCTCTTCCCCATCCCCCTGGTGGGGGAGTGAGTGAGTGGCTGAGTGGGGCTTGGCTGCTGGCCGGGGATAAACCATGACAACGTGTCAGTAAGGACATTGGGCTTTTCTCATTTTATTTCCAGTAGCTCTCTAAGTGGAATAGAGCCACAGACTGAAGATGTGAGGTGTCATCGTTGACTAGAAAGCATTAAGAACTAGCACTATTGTATTTGCAGAATATACCAGATTCACAGTAGCAAATTTTAACTTCTAGTTTCCATTCTAGCAAATGAATATGGAAGAAGTTTAACTTATATTTAACAATTGCTCTGTAATTAAAGAGTGGAAAATATGGCTATAATTGCATTTTATTAATGTAATTAGCTATAAATACTGAAATATAAATATATGCACCCAGCATATTGCTTTTATTTCCAGCTACAGGATGAAGAAAAGCTTGAGATATGTACTTCCAGGGGAAATAATATAAAATAGAAAGCCATCTATTTAGAAATTTTTGGCCAAAAGTACATTAGTAATGCATTGAATAGCATTCAGAGAGATTATAAATTCAGTAATTGAAACACAAATTATGCATGCTTATTATTTATGAAATTTTAAGCATTGCTTAAATACATCAGAAAATGTAAATGGCATTTAAAACAATTAATTATTCAGAGTGGCAAAAATGGAAAAGCTAGCAAAGCACTTTACCATCCCTGAAGTGAAACTAAATAAATGGAGAAGACTAATTTCTTATGCTGTTTAGGCTTAAAGTAGCAGCCTAAGTTCTTTGGATGAAAAACTAAATCTAATTCTGAAGTACGCAAAGTACGCCACAATGTCTGTTCTTGTTTATGATAAAGAATTCTTAAAATTTATTTGAATTGGATCACCAAGGCATTTTACCCTTTTATCTTCTCTTAGAAGGAGGGATGTTTTTCTAAGAAATAGTATTATAAAATCAGGAAGGGGGGAGATGGAGGGGAGTCGATGGGAAATAACACTGGCTTTGAAGCAAATTTATCATTATCTCTTTTTCTCTTCCCCTTCTTACACTCCTGAAATACATATACTAAAGAGGATGTGAGATTAGAAGAACACTTGACACCTTTTGATAACACTACCTTTAAGTAGCTGTTAATACCAGTATAGTGGGGAGGGAGGTTCAGGCCCAATATAATAGCATCTCTAGGAATATACCATGACTGTTGTTATTTAAAGTGATTTTCTTAAGATTTTAGGACTAATAGTCCTAAATAGCTTTAGAGTTCTTTTGCCTTGAATCTATACTATTTTATTTTTTATATTTCTTTTCCTCAGGGCATGTGAAATATCTATAGAGTTCAGGAAAGTCAGGGAAATGATCTTAGTAAGTCATCGGAGGATTTAATGTAATATCGCATAGACAGTGACATGAGGATAGTCCAAGAGTTAATCAGATTTATAAATGGGGAAATTAGGAGGATAATGAACTGATAAATCAGTAATAAACCTATTCTAAAGAGTAAGACATTTTTGGCTCTCTTCATTAAGATTTGTATCTCCTAAAGGAAAAGAGATTTCTTAATGCTAAGCCTTCTAGAAGTCACTGTGACCTATTTCTGAGAATAAAATTAAAAAGATAAACTTTCCTTTTAAATTCATAGGTAGGACAGAGAAGTCACAAAGGGAATGTAAACTTATTTTCTGCAGATAGCTCTCATGCTATTTTAAAAAAGGGAAATGGACTAGGGCTTCCATCGATTCAAATATCAAATCCCACTGTAATGGGTGTTCTTGAACTTTCTGTGATCCAGTAAAAGATTAATTCTAAAGAAAAAAATTAATCTGGTAGATGGATACACCACATTAACAACATGTACCCTGACTTGAGCTCATTGCCTAATTTTTCTGGGCTCAAAATATATTTTAATATTTGCATCCTATTACTTTCTTCATAGAAACTGTCAAATATGTATTAAAACTTTATTAAAAAGCACAAACAAAATTTTGAAAGTTTTCTGTATAGGGAGAATGTTCTTCACCATCATATAATTTAGAATATGGTCTAGATCCCTCTGCAGTAAGTGAAAAATTCCTGAGGACTCCTGTAGGCAGGATTCATTTGAAAATATTAGCCTTCATATTTGCAAGTCTAACTTAAGGACTTTTTTTTCCTCATTCCTAAATATTTGTAATATATGTGTGATAATCAGTTTTATTTGTTGAGTAGCTCTGCCAGTAATAATGGAACTGTGGAAGTAATGATCCAGGAAATCACCTGCAGTGCTCTCTTCCTTATCTTCCTGTAATCACCTACTGATCTAAGTACTCAAGGTACTGGTAATTTTAAACTGACTAAGAAAAAAAAAGTCTAGAAACTTATGTAGTCATCTCAGACAATTTTTGTTCAAAAGAGGAAAAAAACTAGGTGTCAAATTTCCATTGAGTTTAGAAAATGTCTGTTGTCTGTATTAAAAAAAAATGAAACTAGAATTAACACATTATATAATGAATTAAAGCAAATTATGAAATTATAATAGACTGGTGAACTAATTTTTCAAGTTGGCATTCAGACCAGTTAGGGGCCTGAGCTTTAACCTGCTGATTGAAACCAATATTAAGAATATGTAACTAGGATTCAATATCAAAAGGAGCTGTGCAACAGTCTTTTCCTCTCACACACATAGTTCTGCTCTCCTGTACTGTACATGTAACATGCAGAACTGGTGACCAGTGAGATAAAAAAGAAAGCTCCTTCTGATGAGTTAGCTTACAGGGTTTCCAGCCTACACAATTACCTGAGAAAATGATATAAATTGCACATGACTTTATATCCAGGAAGTCAATATTATTGGTGTTGGAAGAGTAGCAGGAGGATTAATTCCCAGTGTCAATACTGAAAGATGAGAGGTGCCTGGTAAAAATCTCAAGGCATCAGACCCCATCATTATTTCCATGTGAATACATGATAATAGTCCATATCTGGCTGTTTTCTCATACAGTCTGCAATATAAGTATCTGTTTTGTCATTCTTATTCCATATGCTTTCTGAGGCAAATTCATGTTTGTTTCACTCTTTCCTTGTTAAGAAGTTGAAAAACCCCACCCTATCTAACTTTTCAGGAGATTTGGGTGACCTGTTAAAAAGACCCAAGCCTTTTATGATGTGAAACATATACACAGAGTTACAGGAAGCTGGGGGAAGCACTCTGTTTTCTTCTCTTGCCAGGAGCACATGGATATGGCTGTGTATTCTCAGCCAGTCTCAACTACTCTTCCCTTCTTTCATTTCTGAAAGCAACTTTCAGGCCAGAAACTAACAGAAGACCTTACAGTTTGTGCATGGATATGTCAGAACAACATGGCACAGTGTAATCAACATCTGACACTTGTGGTTTTCTGTCTTTCTGCTGGAATCACATGAGCTATATGTGAAAAAATTTGGACATCGTGGAAACAGAAAAATGGAGGTGGGTTTTATTTGAGAAATGAGACAGAAGAACAACATTGGTGAAAACATCTGGGATTTTATCAGTAGGATTTTATTATGCAGTGCAGTTGTACTGACCACCTAAATTGGTAATTCTGGTTATTTTGTCTACATAAGGTTCGCTCTATTTTCACTAGGAGTGAATAATTTTGCATCTTAAGGAGAAAAAAAAGGTGGTAACAAAGGTTTGTCCTCAGCTGCAGGTGACATTGGGAATGTCAAAAGCTGTGGGTCTAATTTTCCTCAGCCAATAAAGGGATAATGTTCATCTTCTTAGTAACACTGTTGATGTTTACTTTGTTGATTGAGTAAAGCTTCTACATGTTCTCTAACAGAAGCTGTTCCTGAAATGAATATATTTAGAGATATGGATGCAGGGGAGGCATAAGGGTTTGGGAACTCAAATTACTTCTGAGCAGCACTAGATCTTAGTTTTGGTATTGCTCACATTTTCTGTGTTATTATACCTGTACTTCAAGACTAAGATAAAATTCCTGACCTTAGTTCTAATGAAGGTCATTCACTGCTGAAATGTGTGAACATCAACACATCCCTCATTCCCTGGAGTCTGAGCCACATTAGAAGATTTTAAAAGGAACTTTTTACTTTTGGGTTCTTGCAAAATTAAATCCACAGGGTTAAATCCATGGAGTGAACTATTAAATCTATGTGTTTCTTTCAAATTAGAGATTCTGGTGAGGAGACTGCAGGAACAGCTTATATTTTTGTTTTATCATCTAGGATGGGAACTGGAATTTATCAAATTTTTCCCACTATCTGAACAGACAGGGTCATCTGATCTGCAAATAATTAGAAAACAGGTGTTGCTTTTTCTGCAGTCCACTTAACAGCACAAAAAAGTTGTACTGCAGGAAAAATATTAATCTTTTTTCAATGTATTGAACAAATTAAGGTTTCTAAACTTAAAGAACTTTGTTGCTTATCCCAAATAGTATTCTTTTTTCCTCACAGACCTTACTAAGAATCTCATGATATTGTTCTTAATTGAATAAATCCATAAGGGTTTTATTATATATCTCATCATCTGCCAAGGACCTCACTTTTTCAGCCAGGGAATTCACAGGCATTCTGTATTCCTAAAGTTATTACACCTGGGGCTGGAAAGGCTGTTGGGAAGATGGAAAAGCCCAGCTAATAAAAACACATGCCAACATTATACACAGTGTTTGTTAGGCTGAGGTTTATCAAGGTCTCTACAGTGCAAGAATTCAGTACTCTACAAGCAAGAGATAGATTTGAACCACAGAGAGAGACTGAGAAATGCTTAATACTCCTACCTCTCCAGGGTGGCAAGTGTCATTGAAAATGCCTGCTTGCCTCAAAGGTTACGCTGAAATCACAGCTAGCTTAAGTTTTTATCCAGGACATGATTGATCAGAACTGAAATACTCCCGGCTGCAAAAAAGTTTCACACCATATTGGCAATGCAGCCATATTTATTAAGAAGAGAATTGTGCTCGTAGGTTTTCATATTTCCATTTCATACAGTTAATTCACTTCCTCAAGAAACATTTTATTGTGATGATGAACTGAAAATAACTGAAAGGAAAATTTAAAAAATAAAGTGAAAATGATCCTTACTCAGAGGAAATCTAAAATACATGTACTGTATAATCTCATTGTATTTGTTGTTTCAAATTATGTAAATACTCTATTGTCTGACTTCAGATATATTTATGTGTTTAAATTACTCATTTTTCACTTTCACCTTAGGGGAATCAGAAGTTGCAATTGAGGAAGCAGGAAGCAAAATACACACACACAAATTCTAAAAAATTAAGCTTAAATCTAAAGATTCTGGAAATACAGACACATCCCAATCATATAAATTGCTAAAAAAACCTGATCAGCTTTTTTAGTAGTTCCTCAAAAAGTGTACTCTTTGCCAATAGAAACCTGGGTTTTTTAAAATTAATAGGAATAGTTACTAGCCTCTTTGATCCTTAACAGTGTTTATTTTGATCTTAATGTGATATTGCTTGTGAACTTCTTTGGAAGAAGATCAAAATAAATTATTTTCATGAGGTTATTATTAAAAAATATTATTTTAATGCCAATGAAGTTAGTTTTTAAGATACAAAAAATTGCCAACTGCAGGAAGAAATAGGTTATTTTACTACAAGTATGTATGTTTATCAAAAAAACCCCAAACAATCCCAACCCCACAACTATCTCAAATATATGTTAATAAAATATCATGGTTAAGAACTATTATCAGAAGCCAGGAAGAAGAAAATTAATTAATCTTAAATATTAGAACCTGTATTTCATGGTTCGGGGAGCCCTCCTAGCATGCTCATATATGCTTTCAGACAGCAGAGAACCTTCTCCTAGAATTTACAATATAAAACTTCCAGTAAATGTTGATTCATTGATTAGGAGTATGAAGAGTGGTGCATTTCCAACCCCTGACAGGGCTTAGTTGCTCACATGGTTATCTAAATACTCCACAGCAAAATTATGAGTTATTGTAAACTAAATTCATCTTCTCCTGAAGACAAGACACATGAGTTGCCCAAAATCATAAATGGAAGAGTTTGTGCTATTCTTCTTGTGTGCCAGATGGAGGTGGTACATGTAGCTGAAGTAAGGAATAGAAAACAGGAATCAATAGTTTTTTTGATAGGTGGGAGCTCAGGCCCAGTACAAAGCAGTCTGAAAAAAACATTCACCTCAGCACCCTGGCAGACCACGCAAGTTTTATCTGAACCGAGTAGTGTTGTCTCCAGCAAAGAGCTGATAGGAAAAAACTTCTTCAGTCTCGCACCATAATTTACCATGGATGTATTTCTAGTACTCCAGCATTAATTGTTACTTTATTTTGAGAAAATGACACCAACAGCTTCAGTATTCTACATCTGTATTTTTCAATCTTCAGAACATAGCCGGCTTCAAATGTCCTTTTAATTATATTTATTTTTCCTTTTATTTTTAAAGCAAATGAGCTTAAGAACACCAAAACACTATGTTTGGTGTTATGTTAGAAGCACAGTAGAAAATGCTATTGGAAATAAAGCTAGTATTTGAAATGCTGTGTGGAAAAGAGTTGGAATACCATCTGATTTTTTAATTTGAGGCTTAAATTTAATATTTAAATTTAATATTTACCATTAACAACTCAGATAGTTTCAGCTGCATAATGGGCCTTTTCTATGACAGCAGAGAGATGGACTTGGTGTGGGAAACATGCTTCCAACCGAAAGATGGAGATTTTCCTTTCAAAACTTACTAGAATTTCTTATTGTGAGGGGCCTGAAAATGAACAAAACAGTAGGGGCGGAAAATAAAGATAAATATGTATGAATGAGTGAACATGAGGATGTGAGGGTAAATTCTTACAGAAAGAAACCTTGGAATTAATCTTATTTCTTCTTCATTACATCCCCAGTTATTACTGATAAGCAATAAAATAATGGTCTAAATTATCACTTATTTTCAGTAATCCATCTTTGTTATTTAGAAATCTTCCAGTTAAATATAGCATTTTTTTCAAGGACAATCCATAAAGAGAGCTGTTCTTAATAAGCTGCCTTGTGAGAAATTTATCAAAATTTGGCTGCATAAGAAAGCACATCCCAGGAAGCTGAATTGTTTCATTCAATAAACTCATTCACAGTACCCATATTAAGAAGAGTGAAAAAAAACGCTTTTACTGACTTCATCCTCTCACATGTAGTATAATGGAAATAAAAAAATTCTTTACAGACAATGTAAATTTTCAGTGCAACAAAATGTAAAATTTAAAAGCTATTGCTTCACTGGAGAAACAGTGTTCTTTGTATTCGGTGCAACAAACATAATAAAGACAGTTTAAAATCAACTAAAGTTATTATATCAGTGTTAACAGAATGATTTCTAGAAGCACTTTTTATCATAGAATCATTAAGGTTAGAAAAGTCCACCAAGATCATCAAGTCCAGCCTTTGACTGAATGCTCCCATGCCCGCTAAACCGAAGCACTAAATTTCAGGACCAGTGATTTTTCTAACATTTCCAAGAGTGGTGACTCCACTGGGAAACCTGTTCCAATGCTTAACCACTCCTTCAGAGAAGAAATTTTTCTCATTCAACCTTTCTTCTCATTCCTTTTGTATTTTAACATCTCAAAAATATAGGAGGTTTTTTTTTACCTAATAATTTCTATGGCAAGTGTCTTTCTAGCTAGCTATGAATACATAAACATCTATATTTTTTTTATAAGCCTGTCTTTCGCATCTAGCTTTTAATATTCTATCGGTGTGCTATTTGCCTGTATTATTTTATTTAAAAATATGCAACTTCAATGTACTTTTTGTGCAAAAAGATTCAAATACTGTATAGGACAATGCAGCAGAACTTTTGAGGGATTTTTTGCTTGTGCTTTTCTTATGTCAGAACGTGATTTAATGTGTACTTTGTGTATGGTGTTTACAGAAAAGCGTTTTTTTCCCATAATGGTGTTTAAGAATGTAGTTTTGTTAACCTTTTGATATATGCTGTCATATGTTTGGGAAGGATAAACAGTCTTTCCATATGTATTCAAAGCATATGGAATTACTTGTAATATGATTACATATTGTGGGGAAGGGAACAAAACTTAGACCATGGAGGGAAATTGGATGAATCTTGAGGCAATGTGTCGGTGCAGGATTTTATTCTGCTGAATCCACATAATTTTACTTGCAAAGTAAGAGAGTCAGTAGCCAGTACACTAAATTTTGCTTAAACCAGTGATGTCATCCTGACTCAACAACTGAAACTGTTTGAAAACAAATAAAGCAGATTTTTTCACTGTTTTTTAATGCAAATTCCACTATGATAAAGTACATGTTACCTGAGAAGAAAGCAAGGAGAAATTATTTTAGAATGGGAAAGTATAAACTGAACTGCACTCAAACTTTAATTGGAAGCAAAATATTTGGAGCCCATGTTCATAGGGCATTCCAGCACAGCAATCCTGGGTAAATTTTTTCAGAAGTACATCTGTGAGATGCTTTTCAGAATGAGCTGCTTTTAAGTTGATCCTGGAATTTGTAGTTGGATTTGACACAGCAACTTACTTCTCGTATTAGTTTACATGGGTCTCAGTGTCACATAAAGGAGGGAATGCAGCAATGGAAGCTTGGATACAGTGTTCAGGATAAGGCTTTGGAAGTATTTGGGGGTCTAAATCAACTGTTTCCTGTGCTTGTCTACAATACTGTATAAATTTTTCATAGAATCAAAGTAATGCCTCAGGCAGGCCTAGAAATATATATTTTTTTTAAAAAAAGCAGGATTTCAACAGCATATTTTTACATCTGGAAGTTTAAACTGGTGCTAAAACATCCACATTCACTGTGATCTGCTAGAATTTAACTCATTCACATGTCTACTAAAGTGGCTTTTTAATCAAAGCCTTCATTTATCCCAGGGGAGCCCCAGTGGTGTAGTGGTTAAGCATACGGCACAGTAATTGCCGAGGCTCGGGTTCGATTCCTGGTCGGGGATACTCCCCGGGCAGGCAGAGCTCGTTAGCCCTGCAAGGGGGCAATCTGCCTACGTCCTGAGGAGGAACTCACTGCCACTGTCCAGAATCGCTTTGGCCCGGCAGATTGAACCTCGGGATTAAAGGGTGGGCTCAGATCTGCGCGCCCTGTGTCTCACCTAAAAAATCCAGTGCGCAGGCTGGAAGGTCTGAAAGGAAAAAGAGGCCTTCCCCGAATCTTCGTACGCGAAGGCTGGCCAGCATTTATCCCAGAGGCTACTTTCTGAGGTAAGATGATTACTGAGGTACAGTTGATTGTTATACTCTCACAAAAAGCTGTTTCATGTTAGTCTAACCTCCAGTGAACCTAAATATTTCAGCTGGCGGTGTCCTTTCATGGTGTGTATTTCCTATTTCTATGTGTCCCTGGACAGAAAGAGATAAAGAAGAAATCAGAAGAGGAGGAACTTGAACAACATTAAAACTAGTACCACTTGCCCTGACATATTTGACAGTTATGGGTGTTCCTATACAAATATACATTCCAATTCATGCTGCTGGACTTTACCTTAAACTATCTCAGTTAGCTGTGTCTCAAAGGCTTCGTCTACAGATACCTGATGAGAATTTTTTTTGTTAGTTTAAGGAGAGGAGAAACTCTCATATGTAGGTGGAGAGAACTCATGCACCATTTTAACAAGCAAACTCCAACAAAACTTTTATGTACAAATATAAGAGGTCATCTACAGTCAGGGATGTTACAAGGAAGTTTCTGCAGAGTTTAGAGATCGGTCATGTGGATCTCATTTATTGCTGGGTTTTCAATGGTAGAAAAAAAAAGTAAATCTCTTACAAGCTAAAAAAGATTTGCTATTTACACTTTGCAGTGAAGAAAGCGTCTTATCAGGCATGTCAAAATTGGAGTAAGTGACAGTTATGAAGATTTGTAAGATTTTTGGCTAGTTAAAATAATTACAGTTTCATGGTAATTCCCCAGATGTTAACCAGGACACAAGAATAAATTCCTTCATTTAGCATCCAAATAACATTCAAAAAAGAAGAATAAAGAGAACTGAATAATTAATTATGCATACAAACTTAGTTTCAGTAAAAGTTGCTTGTCAGGTAGTGCTAATGTGAGTGATGCTTGACCTAGAGATGTTCTAATCTTTCAGTAAAACTGAAAACAATTTTTCTGTTGTTTTTTTTTTTCCCCACCTTTCTTTTTCAAGTCCTCACAGCTTCATCTGAAAGAACTAGGAAGAAAAAAAGACACAATTTTGTACATGAAACAGAACTAAAAAATACGTTTTTAGTCGTACCGTTTAGCAAGTCAGAGAGGTTAGTTTTTCAGCCAACTGAAACATTGATTTTCATTTAAATCTTAATCTCAGCAGTGTTTTGCTATGTCATTGGTATTTGTGTTCTACATCAGGGGATTAATGGTCACAGAATGGAAAAGGCAGTTAAGATATATTTTGTGTCAGAAAATGTTAAATAATGCAAAGCACCAGATTAGAATACAGATATTTTTGATAATTGATATATTACCTTCGCCATCTTGCTAAGTGATAATTCTTCTGATGAAGTATTCATCAGCATGCAGAACTTTAGTCTACATGCAGTACTGACTTCTCTTAGTAGTTAAACATAATGAATTGCTCCTAGCTTCTTATCCCTGTAATTTAAAGTTCTGGATAAGAAATGAAAAGTATTTTTTTTTAACTTAAATTTCACAGATGAAGAGCAAGAGACAATTATTGAAATATCTTTTTCAACTACTACATGGGAAAAAATTAGTAGTAATGAAGACTGTTTTTCTGTATACTAGGAGGACTCTACTTTGACAGTGTTTTTTGTATAATGGATGTTAATATCTCCCTTTACTTGTCTTCTTTTCTAAAGAAGGTATTTAGGGAGAGGTGGACAAAAGGAGTCTGGAAAAGTGAGGCAAAAAGACTGTATACTTAAAAATAAAAAAAAAAAAAATGTTTCCCAGAAAACATCACCAGAGGGATACAGATAATTTGCATGGTTTGTTTTTTGAACAAATGTTACTTTTTATAGTACAGTATGTAGCAGTAATTTTGTAAGGAATTATTGAGCAGGGTCTTAAGGCAACAAAAGGATCCTCTGATTTTCCTAAGAGTAGTATCCCTTGACTGAACAATGCTTTTAATATCTTTTTAAAAAAAAATTAAAAAAAAAATACGTTTACACACAGAGAGGGCATCCTTTTCTAACTGGTCTATGCCCAGCTAGCAACTGTAGAAGTATAAACTTTCTGAAAAATTTAAAGTAAATGTCCAAAGTCCAAACTATAAAACAGATAAAATACAGACTTTAAAGAATCTGGGTAGTCTTTGATGTTTTATGTCCTTCTTCATACAATAATTCCTTCAAAATGGATACAACCTTTTAATTTCTACCTTTCAAGTCAATGAAAGAATGTACAACACACAATTGTCTTATGTAAATGCACCTAATCTCTACCTGCGTAGAGATTTACACCTCCACAGAAACTTACTAATTTTGTTGGAGTTCCAAAAAGACTGAGTTGCAAAACCTGAAACAATATGTAGTAAGAAATAGTAAGAAATAATACTAGTCTTAAAAAAAGGCACACCCCACCCACTCCCAAAAAACCAAATCAAACTAACCAACCAACCAACAAAACAAATAAACAAACAAAAACCCAACTAAAACCATTCAAACTCATCTACTGAGAAAATGGATTGAATAAAATAGTAAGAAAGATGGACGTATGTAGTCTGGTGACATATGAAATTACCTTGTAGCACTGGTTTGTATAAAGAATACGTATCAATTCAGGAGTATAGTATTAAAAGCGTTAGGAAGTTGACTGGGTATATTTATCACACTTGTCAATACTTTAAACATATTGAAATAGATAATTTTAATTTATCATTTTAGCTTTTTTTGCACAAGCTACAGGTATAAGCTGCAAATTCCTGATGGTAGTAATAAAAAGAAACCTGTCCACATGGAGAGAATTCTCTTTGTGTGCTATCTGGGAATTAATTTCAAGCCACACTTAGAGTTTTTGGCATTTATATGTTCATGAATATTACTCTCTATGCTCATATCTATAGCTCTGACTGTGTCTGAAGTATCACTCGAGGTATCTGCAAAGACTTGTAACAGTTGGATAATGTGTAAGAATTTGGTAGAGAATAAAAGTCTCATTTTCAGAAATAGATCAATGTGAAGCATATTTCTCTGCTCTGGCTGAACATATGGGAGCTTATGAGTGGGATTTTTATCCAATTGCTATTAAAAGAACAAACAAAACAGACTGTAAAAGATAATAGCCTGTGCCCTGTAGCTGCCACATCTCTTTTGATCAATGTACTTACGGCAAGCTTCCCAGTTCCAGCTTGTGCCACTTCCATAGTTGCTGGCTTTTTTAAACTGTCTTAGTCTGAGATGTCTCAAGTTATCTTTCACCCTGGCTAGCTTGGGATGAAATTTTTATTTCATTTGTATTGTTTTTGGCAAATACAGTGAAAAAATTGTGTTTACAAAGCTAAAAAAATGTTAAACAGTGAGCAAGAAATTCAGTGTTAGAAGGTCTGTAATTTCATTCTTTCACTTCTCTTGATATTAGTGAGGTTTTGATTTGCTGTATTTTAATTTAAAATTTCTTCGTGTTGTAAGAGGTGCGTAGAAATTCTTCTTGTGAAAGCTGGAATTAAGGCAATATCATAAATGGACTTATTATCTTCAAACATAGCTACTTTTCCACTTTCCATAGGTTAGAGAGGCAGAAAATTGGTCACTGATTTCTGGTGTCCTCCTTTTTAGACTTGAACCACTGACCACCTATGTTTTATTATTTTTTTTGAGTTTTAAAACTTTGTGGCCTTGATGTTTTGAAAGTTTATTAAGACTTCAAATCTAGTGGGTATTTGGTTTAATTAAACCATTGCAGCAGTGCTGTATGGTGGTATTAGAGTTACTATGAGTTGAAGACTAATTAACTTAATACCTAAAGATCTAATGATGTGATATTGTTTTCATTTGCATTCCTTTTGATAATCTTTATTGCTTGGGACTGCTACGTCCCCAAATTCACTACAGAGTTTAAAAGGGTAACAGGCTTTTTCATTCAAGTTAAACTAAGAAACACCCACTTAGATCAGCAGGGCTTGATACTGAGACCGTTTGGTTCTAACCCTCCTCATCATTTCATTCAGCTGTTGACACTGTGGAAGAAAATCAAAATACAGCAATAGAGTCAGATCCTCAGGTGTCCATAATCTTTTCAAACAGTTCCAATTGAATGTCTGCTACAAAGGTATAAATGTTATCAGATTGGTAAATTGATATTTCCAGCTGTTTGGGGCTTAGTACTTTTTATGTTTACTTCTAGTAATCTTACTAGAATTACTCTCTTCTAATCCTTAGTAGGAAAAAGGATCTTATGAGATGTGTTTATTGATTATCTCATTGGAGCTAGTAGTAGTAAGATTGTTAGTTTCAAAGTAAATAGAAACAAATTGCTGTGCATTTCTACAGAGGTTTAGTGATTACCTCTAGCAGTGTTTGCAGAGGGTGGGGTGATAATGTGTGATGGCATCCAGCTGATGCCATTTACCTTCTGCAGCTTAAGTGGGTGTAACAGGCCAGAAGATTGACAGTGCCTGGTACTGTGATGGTGGTTATCACTTGTTTGCATTGCAAAGTTCCCTAGCTTTTCTAGCCTGAAGATTACTTCCCCACTGTGCTAAACAGTCTGCAAACTGTCTAAAAGATTATCCTTGCCATGAGAAACTTTGAAAGTCAGACACAGACAAGCACAAGAAATAAAATGAGAATATTTGTCTGTATGATCATCCGAAGGCAGCTACCACCTGTTTAGCCATTGCTAAGATCTTTATAAGCTTTACATCAAGAAAAGTTTTCAGGGAGAGGTTTGAAGAAGGGAATTGGCTTTATGGAAAAATATTATGAGGGTGAGAACACATGTAAAGGTAGAAAATCATGTATTAGGAAAATGTAGTGAACATAAAATGAGGGCTAAAATGGTTGGCTGATTGGAAATGGAGATCACTGTTATGAGGCTGGATCTAAGCATTTAGTTCTCAGAGGAACGAGCATTTTTTAATACAATGCTGTTATTCATCTACCCTATACTTTTACAATCCTTGTAAACCTCTGGGAATAATGGGGAGTGTTACATTATTCCTTCTCCCCATCTTTCTGTTTGACACTTACTGCTTCTCTAACCTTCACTCTTGATAATCTGTCAGTAAAGCTTCTCGGGCAATATTCCTTTGGGACCCTGAAAAGGATTAATCTCTGATATGAATAATATCTGTAATATTTCATATATTGTAGGATGGTGGTTGGTACTCATCTATTTCTTCTCAGTCAGAGGTCTTCCTTTAAAAAGAGGGGAGTCTGGATCAGCTGAAATGTTGGTGGGAGGGAGAGGACTGAGAGAGCTGCTCAGTCCTGTTCAGGGAGCTGAGCCTATCTGGGCAGAGACTGTATTTCATCCTGAGCGTGCTGGGAAGCGGTGGGAAGAGTCATAGTGATGGACTAATTCTGCAACTTGATTAGCGCCAAAGATTCATGGAATAATTTAGGTTGGAAGGGACCTTTAGAGGTTATATAGTCCAACTTCCCCTGCACTGAGCAAGGACATCATCAACTAGATCAAGTGTGGATCTACCTCTGAAGCAAGAACTGGACAGATTTTTCCAAAAGCAAGTGCATTGTATTCTGCTGTAGTGTCTTGAATGTTTTTGTTGCTGTGTGTTTGTTTCAGTCACTTATCCAATGTGAAACACCAGGTTCAGTGACTTATCCGATGTGGCACACCTTGCCTTATAACAAGGTTAGAAGCCACTTCAAAATAGTGAAGATCAAAGGCAGCATGTCCATGTAGTCCAATAAACTCTGTAGTTTGGTCCAAAGCAATATTAATGTGGTCACAGTTCCATGTGTTGCAGCTAGGCTGGATAGGCTTGGCTGACAAGCACTGTAACCTAGAATTTCCAAATAGTTGGACTGCAGCCTACTGCTGCCTCTAGATCCTTTTTAGCCAACTTCTCTTTCACAGTCATCTGATTTTAAAAGCTGAAAGAATTGCAAGATCCTGTGCCAAGAGCTAAAACAGTACTTTTTTTTATGAGCAAGAACACAGTATTATATAGGTATGCAGTAGAATACAGAAATTATTTTTCTTAAAATTCATTCAAGCGAGAATGTAATTAGAGGGTCATAAGAATCCTATGAAGAGGAATACTCTAATATAACCTTAACTGTTCATAATTATGTGCCACATTATTAAGCCTGACCTACTAAGCCTGCCTCCTGAATACAGCTTGTTAAAAATGTTTAAGTGACACTAGAGATTGCTAGAGACATTGTGAGGTAGAACTCATTCTTGCCTACATATGCTCCATTTCCTGCCAAAAAAGTCCCTTTCTAGCCCCAGTCCTTATTGGTAGCAGAAGCTGGTTATCCTGAGTACAAAGGAGAATATGTCATAGTGCTTTCCTAGTTTTGCCAGGAAAGTGTTTAAGCATGTTCTCAGAAAGTGGAATTTGTCTGTGTTTGTGTTTCAGAGTAAACTTTGTGTTATTAACCACTTTGACTTTGGACTTTGTACATCCTGCCACAAGCCATGAAGTGATGAGATCTGGAAGGAGTAATGACATCTCTCTTTGTAAGACACTAAGGTATCTTCTCCACCCTATTCAAGATATCAGACTCAGCCTGACATCACAGCACTTGTGTCTCACTGATGCATTTATAAGTTCATTGGAGCAGAAAGGGGTGGGAGGGAGAGCAATATACCCAGGTGGTGACAGCCTTTTCAAGTATGTGATTGCAAGGGGGGAGAAAAGGCAGAGCTTTCATGTCTGAAATGTGAAGTCTGTTGGAGCAAGATACTTTGAAAAGACTTCAAAATGAGCCCTGAATAAGTTTCGCTGCAAATGAGTAACAGTTTAAGATTTTTCTCTTGATGCTGGTGTGAAAGGCTCATGCCTGTAGATATGTAAGGAGGCTTTGAATGTTCCCTACCTACAAAGCAAAAGATTCAAACATCCTCCCCCTTTCTATCTTCTCTTTTCAAATCCTACATTTTCCTTCTAGGGATCTTTATGCGCTGTGAGGTAGTGATCCTCCATGGAAAATTTCCTAATGTTTTAGTCTCTGAAGCTCTGTACAGTGTTTCACAGATGAGGGACAGGCTGCTCAGGTGCTTATAACAGAGCTGTAGCCCTTAACTGTAAGTAGAGCTAGATTTTATGCGCTTTTTTTGCTGTTGGTTTTTACTCCCTTCCTTATCATGTGCTGTCAAATCTTTTTTTTTTTTTTCCCCTGCTATCTCAAACTTTTAAAACCTTTGACATTCTTCTATGGTCTCTTCCCCTTTTTTACCCTTTTCTGTTTTCTACAGTAATAAAATAGAACAGGCTGCTGGTGGCTTTTCAGACATAAAAATTGATATATTCCTCATTATGAATGAGGATTGTGAAATGAAAAAGGCTTGTGTAAAAAACTTTCAGTGGTATCTCGTACAGTTCTGGGAGCCTAATGCATTCCCCTTTCTTTTACTATTTGAAATATTCTGGAAGTGACAAGCAATTATCAAATGACATTCTTCTATTTCCTCTTGACTCTGAATGTTTTTCTCTCAGTCTTAAGAGTTTAATACTGCTACTGCTGTGCAGGCCCTTTTAAGAGTAAGTGAATACTTTTTAAGGAGATGTTGATACTCTTGGCAGGATGGGGAGGAACAGAGCTCTGATGATCCCCCTTTCCATGTCCCACTTTCCTTGCATTTGAATTGCACCATCCGTGACAGAAATCTGTAGTCTTTTCCATAAAAGCTTTAATCCTTAATTTCCACGGCTGAACACTTTTAATTTACTTTTATTTTTTCTTGTCTTTTTTTGAAATGGATGAGTCTCCCATTGCTAGAGAATACCTTTTAATTGTGTTGCATATTAACACAAAAGCATTAACAGGAACAAAAATCATTAATCCCCTAGGAATCTTATTCTCATACATTCGTAGTGCATGTCTTGTGATCTTTAAATAGAGCAGTTTTCTCATTACTACTAATGACAATGGTGTGAGCATGATAATATAATTGCTGTGGATTCAAGAAACATGAATTGAGTTAAGGGTCGGGAGTTGGTTTCTTTTGGTTTTTTACCTGCTCTCTTTTTCTGTCACTTATTTTAATTTTGCCCAGTATTCAGTGGGATTTTTTTATTGGTGGAAGTCCTCACCCAAATATAATGCAATGTAATTTTTGCAAATAAACATTTAAGGCAGAAGGAAGAAAGAGCTGAGAAAAAATTAACCCCAAAGCTTCTTAACCTCTGTCCTTCCCTCTTTTCCAGTATGTTCGTTATTCTGCTTTGACTAGATTTTGATGCATCTAAAACTTTAGTGGGGTAAATTGTGAGGAATCATATTGCAGAATGGATGTGCACTGCTAACCTCAGGGTCTGGGGCTGCTTATTCATGTTTCCTAATAAGTGCTAACCCACTAACAACCGCTCCTGCAATTGTTCCACTCTGGAACAGCCCCGGACCCTGAGGGTGCAGCAGGGCGCAGCCCAAGGAGCGCACAGCTAGCTCCAGGCAGGCTGCAGCCTCAGCGTGGCAGAGTGCAGCAGCACATGAACACCCACAGTAGAATGGCTGTGCTGGCAGGGCAGTCCTCAGCAGTACCAACGAGCACCAGCGACACAAGCTGTTCCTCTTAAAACTTTGATTTGTTGTCTTTGCCCTGTTCTCTTAGTCTTCAGGATTTTTGTTTGTTTTTGTTTACTTCGTAAACAGGGCACTTGTAGGCCTCGTCTAGACAAGTTATTTTGCTAACACTTGTATATGTATATTTAATACATACATATAATTAATGTGCATATGTATATTCAGTGAAGAATGATAAATACGAAATTATGCAGACTCTATTTCCTGCAAAAGCTCATCTTGAAAGCAAAGTAATTAAAGCATTAAAGAAGAGGGAACCCCCCGCCCCTTTGTTAATGCAGCCCATGTACATGTGGCTGCAAACAGGCACAACTTTGTTACACATTGTGGTTTCTATTACAACATATAATATCTCTGTGATTTGTTCTCTGCAAGACTCCGGGAGCCACTGGTGATACGTTAGCAGTTGTTTATTGCAGTTATGCATTGATTTATATTTTGGTGGTTTGGACCCTTTTCAGTATCTGTGAGTGATGACTCCGATCTGGAGCACATACATCAAGGTCTGTGAAGCTCATGCTAGCTGTTCACCCTTTGTGGCTCCAGCTGCACTCTGTGCACATTACATCAGCCTGCTGAGCCGAGCAGAGGTGTTCACCATCCCCTGTTTCCTAGTACCCTTGTAATGGAGGGGGTGAAACTTAAGGATGTTTTGGGAGAAGGAAGTGGTAGGTGAATGAGGTGCATCTCAGAGAAAAATGAAGGGGAAAAAAGGTCCAAGAAAGATGTTTTTGTTAAAGCAATGTGCACCAAATAAATGTTTCACAGAGGAGCAAATGCAATAATCAAGAATCCAAGCTAAAAAAAAAAAAAAGTGAAGGCATCTAAAAATAGTGATATTTAAATACCTATTCATATACATTTGGGGATGTTTTCACATAATTTTTAGTTAATGCCTGTAGTGGGTTTATCTTAGCTGTCTGCCAGATGCTCATCCAGCTGCTCTGTCTTCCTCTGCCCACCCCCAACAGCACTCAGGGGGTGATAAAATGGAAAAGCCTCTGGGTCAAGATAAAGACAGGGAGATCCCTTACCACTTATCATTAGGGGGAAGAAAGACTTGACCCAGGGAAAATTATTTTAATGTATTGACATATAAAATGGAATCCAGTAGTGAGAAAACAAGAAAAATATGAAAACACTTTTTCTCAGCCATCTCCTTATTCCCATGTCCACTTGGGAAGTATATGCCAGCTTTCTACTGAAAAACTAACACGTGAGGCAAATATGTGCAGGCTTTCATGTGGTGATAAGTAAGGACTGATGACATTTTTTTCATTAGCCTTAAAATCAAATTCCCTAAAACTTCTCATGAAAAGGAGCTACTGATGAGGAGACACAAGAGAAACTGAGGTGAGACGCAGAAAATTCAGAAAATCACAGCTCTTTTTCACAGTTTTTTTCCTGCCACAGACTGACATTCCTGTTTGCTTGCAAAGGACATGCATGACACAACTGCTGGCAGTCCACATGAGTGTCTGAATTTGGCATTTTACCACATACTAATTCCATCTCTGGTGCTGCATTTGGATGCAGCACTCCAGTGTGCGATGCTCGCTAGCTGTTAAAAGGAATAATGATGCACCGTGGCACATGACCACTTTCATGTTCTGCTCGAAGTGGAAAAGGCTGCTTGGAAGCAGTGGTGCTAATCAACTGCTTTCAGGGCAAGTAGAATGTTTTGTTGTGCCCCCTTGTACCTGGCTGATGTGGGTATCTAGATTCAGTCATCTTTAGGATTTTGCACAAAGGTAGATGATCACATCCCTGATAGATTCCGTAGCTGTTCTCCTCAAGGTATAACCCGTTGTTACATTTCTTTTACTTAGTATTCTGGATGCAGAGCTGACTCCTCCATAATCAACTGATAAATACCTTACCTGTTCCAGAGGGCTGGAATTGTAGCAACCAGTTTGTGTTAGTGTTGATGGATGCAGCTTTAGTTTCTCTAAATAAGAGATTAAGAAAAGGTGATTGTGTGGGAGTAGAGAGGTGATGAGGGGGGCTAAAACCAGGATTATTAAAAGATCTTGTCATAGAAGATTGTGAAAGGCTCAGGTTGAGATTTTCAGAAATAAATCATTTCACAATGGTTATGCTGTCTCTTTTTCCATTCACCCCCTCTGTCCTTCTTATTTTCATCATGTCAGTTGCGTTGTTCAAAAGTATTTCAGTAAAGACAAAAGCTGTTAGTGGGTAAAAACAAGGTCTAAAACCCCTAGATAAAAGTTTGAAGAGTAAAATGATTCTTTACAGAGAAATGCTAATTGTTTCTGTACAGCTACTTTTAACTTATGAGAATTACTTCAATTTTAATTTTCTGAAATGGCAGGAATTCAGTGCAGTCTGCCAAATCATTTCAAAATGAAAGTATTAATCAGAGATTCTTATGACTCACTCTTTCTTCATGGGTGCTGAAATTACCCCAGACTTTATTCTGCCTAGTGATGTAAGTATTATCTGCCATTACATTTTCCTCACTTCATCTTATTTTGGCCAAGTTTTGCATACAACTCCATAAAGCCTCACTACTCAAAAGAAATTTTTCCCAGATAGTTTCTGGTGTATAATCAATCTACTGGCACTTGCTACTGGCTGCCCACCAATTCTGGCAAAGTTAGTGTTGAAAAAATGCTGAAAAATTATGCTGTTCCTTCAATCTCATACTTTTATGATGATGTGTTTAAACCAGAAATACAAGTTTTGTCCAATGATTTGCTTTTGGGTCTAGACTGTAACATGCAAGTGAGAAAAATAAGTTCTGCCCAGGCAGTCAAAACATTCAAAAATCCATATACAATGGGGGGTGGAGGGTGTTTTGTTTTCTCTTCTAGATGGTCAATTTTGTCCCAGCTATAGCCATAGCATACAGCTTCATTCAGGTTTAGAACCTGAATAGGTTTAGAACTCCTCATATTGTAAGATAGATACTTCCATTTCACTTATGCTCTTACAGGGTTTGCTGCTGGTCTTTGTTCTTCACACACTGAGATAATTCACATGCTGGATGTATATATTTCTGTTAACTGTAAACAAAACCTTTTTAAAATATGTGTATCTACATACATTAACTATACTAGTTTCTTCTCATTCAATCCTTTTGAATACAAAGTCACAGGCATTCGTTACTAATGGGTCAATTTAATCTTACCCTTTGTTTCAAAAATGATCATAACATAAATTCTTGTTTGGTGTCATGAATGGGTTACTGGATCTTGATTATGAAAGAAAAGGTTAGTTATACAACTAATGTTCAAATAACATTAGTGGAACTTTGTCATCTTGGTATTATGTTATATCACTTTGTGCAGAGCCAGATGGGAAGGGAAATGAGAAAACTCCCTTGGTACAAATACCATCTGATGAGAAGAAATAAAACCACCTGCTATGCTATGTAAAGGCAGAGAGTTAAGTCTTAAGATAGATAAAGTTTTTTACTCTTTTCTCTCTTCTTTCTGACCCATGTAGACCTACTATTTCTTTCTTTCTTTCCACTTTATTTGAATTATTAATTGCAGTAGCCCAAAGCCCAAAATGCACAGTTTATCCAGTGGTGAAATCTCACCTCTTTTTGAGTAATTAGCAGTTTTTGCACCTCTCTTATACTGTCCTTCTTTCCCTATATATACTCATTATCATGGTTTGTCAATTATCTTCCAAACTGTATTAAAAAAAGATAACTCTATAACATTAGCAATTGCTCAGAAGTTGCTAATAGCTCTCCTGAGAGCACTTGTCTCACCCCATATCGCCCACCTTATCAAAAGGTCACATTAATTATAGGACCCTTGCTGGGAATAAATCAATGTGTCAATCAGAGACCCACAATTGTGATGCAGTTGGAAAGAAAAAATTCCAGGACAAGGTTATATTTAGGGCTTTTTCTTTTTTTTAACATTATATTTGTGAGTTAACCTAAGAATATTTTAGATCATGATTTATATATATTTTTAAATGAACACTTTTATTTGCCCCTTATTAGCGGTTGTTCATTCTTAGAATTAAAATACACTTTTCTTACTTGTAAGATGTCCAAAATCACTGCCTTCCATTAAAAAGGGAACTTAGAAAAAGAAACATTGAATTTCAGAGTTGTTCAGTTTTTCTGACAAATATTTTTGTATTTCTATACTTCTGCCTTTAGACATTCATCTGAATATTTTATTGCTACATCGTAAAACAATCACAGCTGTAATAACAAAGATTTCCTCATTTAGTCTCTTTGGGTCTGGGGGCATTCACAGTCTACAAGGATGTTTAAAGGACTCAATATATGTAGGAGTGTTTGTTTAGTTGTTTTGTGAAGCAGAGAATTTCTAACTGAAATGGCAGTGGATTAGAAACTGCATGAATAAATAGGAAAGTAAAAATGTTTAGTTTATCCAGTGTCTCACTCATTTTTCCTTCTGATCTGGTTTTACTATATTAAGCTGGTTTCCAGTGGTGATAAGCTGCATACAAACTCGTTCACAGACTGCTGTTAAATCCCAAGATTTAGATCAAATTCTCATATATTGTTATTACCACAAGTCTAATTCTTCAAGATCTTAATTGTGAGCTAACTGCTCAAGCAAGTTAACATAAAATCGAATTTGTGCACATCAACTCGAGGCTATAGAAGTGTCTAATAAATGTGATTTATAAACTTCTCATTTTGCTGGCCATTAAATAAAAAATAATTTATGTGTGCATATGTTAATATAGGAAACAGTCTAATAACTTTCTAAATACAGTTGGATGGTTGTTACATCTATTTAACATGGTGTCTAAATCGATGCTTTAGATCCAGACAACTTCAAGTCTCATTCTGGTAATGTTGAGAGGCAAAAGTGGAAAAATTCCATCTTTAAATTACTCAGGTGGAGAGCTCAGGTAAGAGAAAAAATGAACAAAAGAGATAGTAAAAGATCAAGTCAAATGGAGGAAATAGATTCCTTCCTTCCTTCCTTCCTTCCTCCCTCCCTCCCTCCCTCCCTCCCTTCTTTTAACAGAAACAAAATTTTAGTTCCAGAGCAAGTCAGTTATTTCCATCTCCTTCTTGTTGCTCAAAGAGAAGAAAATGTTATGCTTGGGAAGAAAACAAGTACCTGAAATGTTATTAGTAATACATTACATCTTTTTTTGAGGCTTATGAAAATACCTACTGGTTGATATCAGGTTACACCTATAGGAATTTGGGAGTTGATTTTTTTTTTTTCCCTTCCTGCCAAGGGTTGAAATGCTGCCATAGTATCCTGATGTAGATATCAGAAGGACATTAATATATTGAAAAAAGGTGAAACAGGCTATGTTGTGTATTATGGAAGGAGATCCTGGATGGAAGTTGAAGACTAGGTTTTAAGCACAGGGTGTTTTGGTCTTGACTCCAAACCCTGTGGAGGATGCCCTCATGGTCGGTTTGCTGCTGCAATCTGTGAAGAATACAGGATCACATCCATGTCCCATAAGTCTAATAGCAGCTAAGGCTGTTTTAATTACTCAGTGCTTTACTTTCATTGAAACTCGTGTGGGAGCTGGAAAAAAAATTAAAATCCTCCCTGATACTTTTGTTTCATGTTGAAAAACTGGTGTCAGTGGAACAGCAGACAGTGTGGCTGCAATTAGAGAGTGAAACATCCTTGCTAATCTTTCTGATGCTGATTGGTTTGTGACTTGAAGTAATAATGTATGTGTATTTTCAAAAGTGCTTAGAGCAAACAAAAATCCTAAATTCCTCCACACTATTCTACGTATATATAGATAGTTTTTCCCTTTATATGCCAAGGAGAAATCAAGTTTCAGGGTCTCTGTGTAAAAACCCAACAATTGTTGGCATCTCTAAATCTCATACTAGCCTCTGAATCAACTAATTCTATTTCATTCTTTGTAAAATGGAGTGTTCAAGCCTATTTAATAACTGTATATTTTTATGTGAAATGTATTGAGGATGAGAATGCAAGGCACTTCAGATTGACTTGTTGCAAATTTGTCTGTATTTGGAAGCCTCTGGACTTTTTAAACAATTTTAGTTTAAAAGTATTTAGAACACAATAACAAAATGCTACATCTATATGTGCCAAAATTACTTAAAGCACAGAAAAAAATAGATGTTAGAAATGCAATGAAGTTTTGGAAAAAACCAAACCAGTTTTGATCAAAACCAAATTGGTCCATTATTGATGTTATTTCTGAAGCTTGTTATTCTGAAGGAAGTATCAAATCTTCCCTTGTAATACTGGACATGGGAGGAGTTCTTAGTTTAATTTTGGAATTTATGTGAGGCTCCACTGTAATCAAAGGTAAATCTCTGGTACAAGTAATGTGTTCCAGAGGTTGATTTAATCAAAATTATACCTGTAGACATAGAAATAAAATCTAAATCTCAGTTTCTGGAATATTTTTAACTTACTTGTTTATTGAAAAGTAAGCAATGAGCATAGAGTAGAGAAGAATTAATCAGTTGCAGTACTGGACCTGCTTTATTTATTTATTTTCTTATTTTTAATTATTGGGACCAATTTATGTCTGAAAATATTTTAAAACTATCAGGCCTACTAAACCCCCATCCAATTCTGATCACAGATGAACACTGTTGCAACCTCCTTTTCATTTCCTGCATTTACTAATTTTTTTCATTATTACATTTGACATATATCAAGAGAGTAATAAGTAACCAGAATACAAAAGCTGGACACTGCAATTCATAAATGGTTATATCATTAGGCTCATCCTCCTTCCCTCCATAGAAGTGCCTGCAAGAAAATGTGACTGTAGCTGGTACTGCTAATTAACAGTATGCCATTACAATTTCCAAAATATGTGTTTTAATATTTATAACTCAGATTGCAGGGCATATCCAGTGCTGTATGAAAGAAGAAGTAATTCCTATGAATAATTTCTTCTAGAATTAATGATTTCTAACATCAGAGTTCACATTAAGTGCACATGTGCCTTGATTTCACTTAAGCAAGAGTACCGTGTTTGCTGTGAGGTCTAAAGAAAAATGCTCTCGTGGATGTGTCCCACTATAGATGGCCATAAGATTAGTCAGGCATTATTCACCCTCAGTGAATCCATGTTGGCTTTTGATAGATTGCACTGCATCTGGAGTTATCTGTATTTAGACTTTCCCTTCTTTCCCTTCTACTTCTGAGCAAGAAAGAAGAAAGGTCTTCTTTCTTGCTCAGAAGTATTCAATAAAATAATGAGATTTCTGCATAAATACATCACTGTACGTCACTGCATGGAAACTGGATGTAGGATACATTGAGGATATTACTTGTAGGCAAAATATCATACAAAGTGTTGCAAAGCATGTTCCTATGGAAGTTGTAATGAATTGCTAAGGCTCATATGTTATCACAGAAAATAAGGTGTTTCCCAGACACCCTTGATTGAGTCAGTATGCACAGAGGATGTATTATTCATTCAGAGTGTCAGGCTTGCTATTTCTGTTAGGCAAATCTTAAGTAAAAATACATCTACTTTGTTCAGATCTGAAAAAAGTTTAATAATTTGTTAATTTCTATGTAATGATCATATGCAGTGATAATAACCTGAATATTAATTGAAAATCTTTGAATGAACAACGTAGTGTTCATTCTGAGGCCAGAAGGTGATTTTTTTTATTAAATCAGCAGTTAAGAATTTGATCATGAACAAGAAGGTCAGATGTCCTTTGACATGCTGAAATATTATGCTAGATAAGGTATCAGAACTATTCTGATCTCATTTTCTTTCTCTATTTCTCAAATTCGTATCATCACAGTAACATAGGCACAAAAGATTGAGCTTAACCACATTGCAATTTGGAAACTATGCTTTTCAGTCTTGTAAAGTACAAAATATTCTGGTTTCTTTTCCCCAAGGGCATCTAGCATCTCTTTGAATCTGAGTACAGTACACAGTAAAGCTCTGCTTCTTAATAACATCGTTTGCATGTTTAAAAAGAAATCTAGGTTTACATGCTTTGTTGAACGTGAGATTTTCACTCAGCTTTCTGTTGGTAAAAAGTAATCTAAAGCTTCTAAAATCAGGCAAAACTTCAGCATGATTTGTAAAGGATGGTGGGTGTGGTTTGGCTGCAGCCCAAAGAGTAGCCTCCCTTTATACCTCTAATTCCAGTAACAAAGAAAAAGCCATTCTGCAGAGAGAGGGACAAAAATGCAAAGCTGCCACTACATTTCCTAAAGAATGTATTCACTTGCTAAAGCTCTGAACAAACTGTTCTGGTATGCAAATGGCTGAAAATCTACTTGAAATGCTTTAGCAAAATGCTATTAACCCTTATTATCAGAAGCATTATAATCACACATCAAATGAGAATTGGGCTACATTTTAACACTTTTATATTATTGCTCAATTACAAGTTCAGTAGAAAGATCATCACCCCCCAACATATTTTTCAAGCAATCTTTTCCTTATCTACTTGTCATTGAGATAATTGAGATGATTGAAGAAACATTAGTATATTTGTCAGTGTAAATATCATTCTGTGCTATTTAAGTATTTTAATATACAATGATGGTAAGTCATTCTACACAAAATCTTATAGATTATTAATTTCAAGCAAAATTTTAAAAAAAATTTCATTTGTGTTCTTTTGGATATATTTATTTACTTTTTTTTAATAATAATTGTTCATAAAATAGAATTTTTTAGCAATAACACATTAATAACTGTGGGTTTTTCCTACAATTAAGGAACAAAGAACAGCCTAAAAAAGTATTTTATTCATAATTTTTCCCTTTGCAGATCTGTTTGATTGATTGGCTTTACTCATTAATTTGAAAACTCATTTACATATGAACGGTACGTTCCTTTCTTAGGAAATTATACTAATTTGTGAAGAATACCTCATTAGCTACATTGATTTTCTTTCTGACAATAACTAGTCTTGAATCAACTACAATAAAGAAAAATAATACCTTAATGTTTTGAAAGATATATTAATTTCACCCATCTCCCCTCGATGGTAATACTCTTTCAAATGTCAATCTTTTAACGTTTCAGGTAGTTAAGGGTAAGATGTCTGTGTAGAATGTTTGAAAATACTACAAGTTCTAGAAAAGACTTCTGGTTAACATTGGTGGTTCCATTTCTTAGTTTCCTGGTTTCCCATTTGGAGCTGTCATCTGGCTGAAGGAGAGAGAGCCAAAAGGCACAGCCCCCTACACTTTCTGCTCTTGTCTGTTTGTAAAATGCTGCTTTTTCCTGTTTGTCTGACTTAGGTTTGTGGAAGATGCTGCTGGTCACTGGGAAAAATGTTGTAAATCTTATTTCTAGACTTACCACATTTGGACTTTATGAACAAGCTATAATTTTCTTTGTTGTTGGTAATGAATTTTTAGTTAAAGAATGCAGAAAGGAAGTTTTAGCCTTAACAGTTTTTAGATATTTCTAAGGCTGCCTTCCATGTATATATTTAAAGATAATTTTAAATATATACATTTAGGTCTTTCATCCAAATAGAGAAGGAAACAGAACTTTTTTCAGAATTCTTGCAGGAAGTATGAGCTCTTAATTTTTGTGCCAGACTCTGAGGCAAAAAACAGGGACCATTAACATAGTTTCATGTTCTGTATTTCTAACGCAAGTAAAATGAAAAACAAAAAAACTATCATGAAATAGAAGTGCCTATCAAAGCTTCATGAGAATATTTGACAGGCAATTTAGCTGTCTAGCAGTAGAGTATTTACTGCAGGCAGAGAGTACATGTGTCTTTAAAATTTTTCTATTCCTCTCGTGTGAAGCTATACACTATAATTAAATGTAACTATGTTATCATATTGTTATATAATTGTAGTGAATGAGATATAGAGGCAACCTAAAAACTTCCTCTATATAGTATTTTAAAATATTTCAGTGTTCCTGAAATAAAGTTAGCTTGAATCAGTAGTTTTAACATAGGTATATTAATCATATTTTAAAACATCAGAACTGAAGTTACTTTACACCTTTAATAACAAAGGATTGATATTTTTTTTTTAATTAAGTTTTTAAAAAGCTGGAAAATTATTTGTCATAATCTTTGCATTTTATATCTCTGCATGCTTCATGTTTCAGCCAGAAGCCATCATGAAAGGCTACTGTTACTGTACTCTTGGCCCAACTCTGAAAGAACTAAGTTTCGGTGAAGATGTATTTTCTTAACAATTTGTAATCTTGATTGTTAGACATCCATATTTCACAGAGAAAGTTTTATTACTGAAACATCAGAACTATCAGAAGAAACCACTCTGCTAGTATTTTCTTGATGTGTTCTATCTTAAAACATTAGTTTTTAAAGTAAGCAATTAAACCATTCATTTATTAATGGTTAACTAAGCAGATGTTCAGATAATTTAACCTAGAATACCTGCATAGGCTCAAAATAATTTATATTTTTGTCTTAAAATTGCGTTCTTGTATCATTACAGAAAATTGACTGGGTTTATGGATCAACATGTTATTTCTACTCAATATCTTTTAAAAAGATTTTTTTTTTTCTGTAATAGAAAACTTTTATAGATCTGCATCACTCTAGGGGGCTAAGGCTGGCTGTGGTGACTTGCTGAAACATTCTTGTTCATTAGGAAATAAACTAAATTTCTTCAACTGTTCTTGAGGACATCTCTGAAATTCCTTCTTTCCTGGTTGATGACTCTCCTCAGTTCTGGATCAGTTGGTGAATCCAGAATCGTGGGTGAAATCAGCACAGAGGTGAACAGTGATGGGAGGCTGAGTATGTCTTTGCTACACAAGAAAGTAGAGGTATGGAAATGGTTCTACTGTTGGGCAAGGAATTAGGAGTCTAGGTAGGATGTTGTAGCTACAGGAAGGAAAAATGCAGCCTGAGTGTGGAAGATATGGAGCAAGTGATAGTTGCCTTCAGGACCCTACAGAAAGCAGTATGTGTATTTACCACATATTTACTACTGTGCATTTGTAGAGGTCAATCTGAGGCTACCTTTAAAAGCAGGAACTAGGACTCAGCTGTTGTACAGTGCTGAACTGAATTAATTAGTCCAAGTTTTAGCCAGTCTTGCAGTGGCTTCACACCCACATTCATATATATATATACACCCTATACCACAGCTCATAATTAATGGTTGTTTAGAGTTTATTGTATTCATCATTAAATACATCACAACTTCATATTTTATTTACAAATGTGTTTCACATAATAAAATTAATGACTGATGCAATGTTATAGATTTAATTAACAAAGCAGGGATACACAACTGTACTACATCAAAGCTACGTATAAAGAAAAAGAAATCTTTAAAATGTAGTTCATGTCAGGGTCAAAAGAATGTTTAATTCTCCTGGTTCTGGAAATAATTTTTCATCCAAGATGGGTAATTCAAAAATAATTAAATCCCTTTTAGATTGCCTGCAGGCAATTTTATTATTTAACTTTATTATTTTTGTAACTGCATGGATTCTAAGTCAGCGTGATGGATCTGTAATTGTTTTCCCTTCTTTATCTGCCATGTTTAGTTTTTTGCCTCTCTCCTCTCTACAGCAGTCATTGTCTTAATTTTGTTTTTTGCTCCAAGCATGCTGCTGGTACACAACAAACAATAAATGCTAATTACAGTCATCAGCCACATTCTATAATCCTTAGGGCTTGATGTAAAACCTGCCAGAGCTGAGAGATATCCCTCACATACAGAGTGATAGTTAAAGCTCCGCAGTTGGAGCTGGGATGCTGTGATTCTTACCATAGTCCTAGGGCGGACCTGCTGCATGAGTTTATGTATTGCAGGCAAGTGCATGTACAGTTTTGCTTACTGACATGGCAAGCTCTCCAAGGCAAGTGCTATCATTCAGACTAAGTTAGTCAAGTTTAAAGAACAGCTGTGAGAAAGGTGTTTGGTGAAAATGTGCCTTAGCAGGATGTTATTGTGACCTTGTGGAGAAATAGCTTTAAGAAATAGTGTCTGTTCCTTAATCTACTGGTGCTGAATCAGAGAGGCTTTGTGATGGCAAAGCCTTATGCAATAAGCAATCAATAACACATACAGTCATATCAGCTTGTAACATGCTCAGTTCTAAAAATTCAGGACTGGTCACAATGGTATTCCCACCTGATGAATTCAGCAGGCTGCAATATCATTCTTTATTGGTGATAAAATTTCATATAGCTTCATAAAGCTATATGAAATTTTTAGTGCTTTTTCTCTATGTAGTTTTCACTTGTTTTGGTATTTTAAAATAGTCATGTTTGGTTTTATAGTTCTGTTTTTTTAACTAGCTTTTAACCAGAAACGCAGTATGTTAGAAATGTTTTATTAAGCTACATACCTTTATTTTAGGGACACTTCTTTCCATGCACATTAGGCTGATACCTCTTCTCTTGAGAAACCTCCTCTCTATGATTTTTTTTTCTTCTTTTTTTCAGCTTTCCTCCTATTAAAAATCTATGGCCAGATTTTATAAAGTTTGAATTCCAATCTCACAGTGTTGTTGCTCAGGTAGAGATTAGAAAATAATACAGAACAATGGGATACAAGCCTCTTTCTGACTCATATTTATAGCCGATTTTTCCTATTTCTCTCAAGTTTTAGGAAAAAAAATCATTCTAAAAGTCTGGAAGTTGGTATTATGAGGAAGTTGATATCAGAAACCAGCCACTTATTAAATGACTCTTCACCAAATGCAAATTGGTAACTTTGTTCCTCAAAAATGTTGATTATGATCATGGTATGACACGCCTTCAATTAAGCAGGTCAGCATGCTAACAGAAAGCCTATATTATATGTGGAAATATACATTCAGCTTTATTATTGGTTTGGATTGATACTGCGGCTTGCCTAGTGTTAACGTTTTGGAATACAGATGTCTTTTAGTGTCCTTCTTTAGGTAAAGTCTTGCTCCAAACACTGTATTGACTCAATACTTGAAAGGACAATGGGCAGAAAGCAGTATTATCATCACATTTAAAAGAGACAATGTGATTTTTTTTAAAAAAAACTGATGCATATGTAGCAATTTGTCAGGAGGTATGATACTGGTGTGGAAATTCAAGGAAATGTGTAGAGAGCCTTCTGTAATATGGAAGCTTTAGTTCCATTGTTAGCATATCTCTCAGAATCCTCTAACTGAAATACATTTCTCATCTTAGTACAGAAATCACAGGTAAAAACAGTTTATGGTTCCTGTATCATGGTGGGATCAGTACTGACTCAGGAAATACCAATTCAGAACTTTTTTCTCCTCCCAGTCCCAGACAGTTTCCCTGCCTGCTGGAAGCTTTCTGGGGAAGTGCTCCCACATGCTTTCTGCATTGCCTGGATCCTGTGCTTCCAGCTGCCAGCTCTGGAGCTGATGTAGTAGCCCTGTATTTGAGCAGCTGCAGCATTGGGTAAGTTGACTTACACAGTGAAAGGACACCAGGCTTCTGGCAGAACGGCCAGGTGGCCTCACAGGAGGTGGGCACAAGATTTCATCTCTGCAACTCGGGAATTGTCCATTTCACCAGAGCAACAACCCTTCAGTTGCTGCAATCACCTTGCTTTTAATGAAGGTTTGGCTGCTGTCAACAGCCATCATAGAAGCCCTGAGGTCACAGCTGAACAGTTTTCTAGATAGCACTTACCTGAAACTGAAATCGGCTTCTGATCTGAAATAGTGCAATTATGCTCCAGTTTTGGGCAATGTCACTATATATATATATTTAATCTAGAAACATCTGTTTCTATTGCCTTGTCTCAGAAACCTTCAAAACTGCCTTTGTTAAAGTAGGGCTAGGAAAAAAATAAAAATCAAACCTGGAGAAATGATGTGTTTTGCATAGAAAAAGCTGAGAGTAGCCAATATACTAGTTTGTTTGGAAACCTTTTAGGCAAATTTCTCTGTTGAGACTCAGGGAAGTGGCCTAACCACGTTGGTTACGGAGTCCAATTTAGTTCCCAGAGACATTTGAAATGAGAGAGAACAGTTATTTTTTCAATATTCCCACAGGTTCTTGACACCATTTCTGTAATAGGTGTGTGACACAATTCTAAAATGTGACATAAGCAGCTTGAATCATAGTCTGTTTAGTGTTTTCTTACATTTGAATTACTAAATTGGGTTGCTAACAGTTGGGAGCATCCAAGTAGATGGCTGAGTCAAAAAATCGCACATAATAAGAGCTATAATTCTGAAACATGAAATTACAAGGCATACACAATGTATCACAAAAAGTAGTTGCATAGTCATCAGTATTGTGAGGAAATCAGAAGAAAACACAAATATTATTTTGTCAGAAATAGTAAAACAAATATTTTATTTGATTTTTTTTGGTACTTCCTCTCAAAATATTTTTTAAATTATTACAAAAATAATTTTTATGTGGGGCCATAAAAATTCCTTCCCCTCTGCCTTTTTCTTGGTATATTTGCCCAACAATGTTTTCTATAATTGCACATAAGTTTGAAGGTTTTTCTGTGTGAGAAAATTCTACAATTAAATGAGGGTTTATTTTAATTTTCAGGAGTTCTGACTTTAGATGGAATTTTTATCAATTGTGATACCAAATATATTGAAGCAGTTTTGTTTTACTGTGGTAAACAAGCTTTAACAGTTAAATACTCATTCCTTTTTAAAACAAATAATTTGTTGCCATTAAAAAAGAGTGGCACTTCAAAGAGAATTTCCAAGCAAAACAATTCAACAGGAAAATTAGTAGTTTTAATTTCAAGAAAGAGTGGAGAATTTGCATGAGTAGATGATTGTAGGTTTATTCAAGTATTAATAGTGTCTAATGCTGTTACTTATTATTTTACTCTAGAATCATAGAATGGTTTGGGATTTAGAAGGGTTCTTTGAGACCATCAAGTACTGATTCCTGCCATGGGCAGGGACACCTTTCACTAAACCAAATTGCTCAAAACCCCTTCCAAAATACACTTGGCTTTCTGGGCTGCAAATGCACATTGCTGGGTCATGTCAAGCTTCTCATCCATCAGCATTACCAAGACCTTGTCCTCAAGGCTGTTCTCAATCCTTTCATCCCCTAGCATGTATTTCTGCTTGGTATTGCCCCAAAATAAGTGCAGGATCTCATGCTTGGCCTTATTGAACCTCATGGGTTTTGCATGGGCCCACCTTTCCAGCTTGTCCGGGTCCCTCTGGATTGCATCCCTTCCCTCCAGCATGTCGATAGCCCCACAGAGCTCGGTGAACTTGCTGAGGATACCGCCAGTCCCACTGTCCATGTCACTAACAAGATGTTGAACAGCACAGGTCTGCACAACTGAGCCCCACAGAATGCCACCTGAACTGGGCTCCACTGGGACATGAGCTGCTGACCACAGTTCTCCAGTGCAAGCATCCAGACGATTTCTTATACACTCAGTAGTCCACACATTAAATCCATCTCTCTTCAGTTTAAATACAATGACGTTATTTGGGATGGTGTCAAATAGTTTGTACAAGTCAAGGTAGATGGCAGCAGTTGCTCTTCTCTTATTCACCAAAGTTGTAAGCCTGTTTTAGAAGCCCCTCAGATTTGTCAGGCATGATTTGCCTTTAGTGAAGCCATGTTGGCTGTCACAAATCACCTCCTTATTTTCTATGTGTCTTAGTAGTTTCCAGAAGGATCTGCTCCATGATCTTGCTGGGCCAAGGTCATATCATATGGAAATACAGTTCTTACCATATATCACGTAGGTCATATCATATCCCAGTATCATGGGAAGGTTTGTTAGCAGAATGGGGACACATGCAGTAGTAGAAAATGAAAGATTAAGTCATCTTTGGAAAGTCTGATACTTATTTTTGGTAACAACTTTTAAATTTTTCCACTTATGTGATGGCTGGGCTGCCAGGAATTGCAAAAGTAGTCTTATGACACATTTTGTTCCCCTTATTTCATCTAGCACACAGATATTCCACTTGTTAAAATAGAAACAGTAGTCAGTCCTCACTGCTCACGAAATCCTGTTGTAAAGTGGTAAAGGGTGTTGTGTAAAAAACAGAATATTTTTTTGAAAGGCCTAGAAAAAGTGAATTGGTGTGAGGAGGAAGTAGAATGGAGTGTTCTGGAGAGTTGTTATTTTTAATATTGTGCTTGAAAAATATTTATCCATACATACTAAAATTAATCAAAATAGTGCTTGAAGTTTGATGAAACTTTCACACCTCTTCGAAATCCTTTTTTTTTGTCTGTCCTCCTTTGACAGTCTGTTATTAGTTGTTAAATTGAAAGAGGAACATATTACAAAGTCTTTCCTCCTAGACTATCAATTCTTTTCTACTTCTAGTCAGTATTCATTCTTCAGTTCTCAGAAGTACTGTTTTCACATACTAGAATGCAACCAGTTTTATATACAGGTTTCCTTGAAAAAAATGTATACACCATTAGTACATGTTCAGACTAGGCTTACTGAACTCAGTCCTTCCATTTAGAATGACTTTAAGAGAAACTTCTCCTTCTACCTATATAGAAGGAAGAATATATCTTTATGAAAAAAAAATCCAGCAAATACTAGTATATCTGTAAAGAATCAACATGAATGGCTTATTCATACATTATATACTTTCACAAATCATGGATACTTTGTTGTTTTGGAGGTTTTTGTTAGTTTGGTTGTGGTTTTTTGTCTATTTGTTTCGCCCATGTTTGTTTGCTTTTTGAATTGTTTGGAGTTTTTTGAGCAAGACTTTGGATAAAGCCTAAAATAATGCTTAGAGCCTTGGAAATGATAGTGAACCACATAATTCAGGATTCTGAAAGTAATTGAGACTTCTTAACACAAACTATCTCTGTACTTTCATATAATACAGACTGATATAAAGATATAAATGATATGGCTGTGCTTCAGCTTTTAAATTGGTGAAATATATGACACAATAAGTCTCTCCAATGTTCCTTCCTTAATTTCAGTGAGTTGAAGGAGGCTTCTTAATATACCTGAAATAGTGAAATTGTTAAAAAATTAAATGAAAATTGAGAAAATCCAAAATATTATATATTTTGTTATGTCTTTCTTAGAAAGAAGAGCAGATGGAAGCAATTTTGCTCCCATAAATCTACAACATTATTTCACAGGAATGAAAATGTAAATATATTATTTGCTTCAGAGAATAGCTGTAGGGAGGCACTTGAGCATTACACTATACACCCAAGAGAAGACGATACAAGGAGAAAGAAGAAGCTCTCTGATAATGTGCTTGACATAACCTACCAACAGAATATAAAATATGAGCTTCCTGAAGCCCATAACTTACACAACTCCTACCAAATTACTTATGTACCTTTTTTTTTTTTACTCATCTTGTTATATTTGTTATATCTATCCTTCCCCATGCCTTTTTTTTTTTTTTTTTCCTAAGGTCAAAGGCAACAGTCCCCTCTTTCACTTAAAATTCCAAGCAGTTGCTGTGAAAATAGGCTTGCACTGGGGGAATATGACAAATTTATTTGCTTAATTGAGGAATAGGAACTTAATTCATTTTAGAGTCCAGCTGAGGCAGTTCTGTTGGAAGACTTAAATTTGATTAAATTCATTGAGTATTGGGTTAGTTCCACAACTTTCACTGCTTTTCTAATGTTGAGACTTATTTATAGGCTTTCAAACAGAAAGAAGCTTCTTGTTCATAGATCTCCTTGTTTCATAGGCCATGGTTAAATGTAAGACTGTTCTTTTATTGTGCAATATCCCTTCTTACACCCTGCTCTTATATTCTCCTGTACATAAAGGATAAGAAATTTAAGTTTTGCTTACTGGATGCTTTTTTGTGTGATTTTATTCACAGTCAAAGGGACAGTTCCATTTCTAAGTAAGAATTGTTTTCTGTTTAAAGTCACACCAAGCCTCTTCCCCGATACGACTGTCAATTGTTTCATACAAATAATTTTCAGAGACCTTCACCATAACTCTGAAATTTGTTCATTTATCCAGTTCTGCCGTGGGTTATGCCTTCAAGAATAAGGGTGCTTCCTTGACAACATTTGATATAATGAGCTTTAACTGTTGGAGCTTAAAAGCAGTCAGGATCCCTCACACACTGGGCTGTTCCTTTTGAGAATACTTTGTAAAGCTGGTCATTTAAGGGGATGTAAGCTTTCAGTAAGATAATAATGCTTCTCTCAACAAAAATATGAAGAGTGTAACCCCACCCCCTCTCCCCAAATATACATTTCCCCTTAGTGTCTGATTAGTATTTTACATACATTTTATCAAACTAGAGTGAAAAATACACTCAGAGGTCTATGATGGTTATTGATTCTAGTGGGGCAGAATCCAGGGATACAAAACTGAGAAGGTACTTCAAAGATTTCAATTCAGATTTTGAGAAGATAATGGGAGGAGATGAATGGTTGTTATCGAATCTTTTCGGACTGGAAGAAGCAATTTTGTCCTCATTCTCATTCCATCCATTCCACCTGCATTTATCTGGCAGGTGAAAAAACTCCCAGAACTGGACTTCTGCTTGCTCTGGAGATCTTCAGTCTGTGCAGAGACTAAATGACTTTGCACTTTCTTCCTTCTGCAGCAGCCACACCACTAGATCATTAAATGAGCTCCCTGGAGCTCTTTTCAAATGGCTGGCAAATCTGAATATTTGATTACACATTTATGCAATATGGATATCCAGAACTGGGCTATTCTGAGTGATAGCTTCAATTAAAAGTCTAAAGGGTTTGTACTTTGTCTGCTATACCTCTATATCATATGAAACTTAACTGTCTTGGCTAAATTAGGCATAACCACACCTGAACATTTTCCTTTGTGAATGACAGAAACACTCTGTCCCAAAGCTATGTTTTTCCTAATGCTTATTACTTTTTCTTTCAGTAAAGGTTACCATCATTTCTATTTCGTTGTGAATTGAATTATAGTTGTATCTACAACTCCATGTATATTGAATATCTTCAAATATTAATCCAGAATAAAGGGTTTTTTAAATATTTTATAGATAACGGGGTTTTTCTCTTACGAATGATATTGTTTTTCATTAGAAATACTTCTGAAAGCTTATAAAGATGGAATTGTTTTACTGTGGGTCACTTACTTGTATTCTGAATTACCTCTGTCTACCTGCACTTCCTATTATTTTGTTAACCTGGTACAGTGACACTGAAAGATGTTTTTTTTTTGCTTTTCTCTCCCCTTAATAAAACTATATTTTCTAGAATCAACTTCCCAAACATATTAGTTGTACTTTTATGCTATAGCTTTCCACTTCAAGAACACTTTAGTTGCTCTGCAGTATCAAAGAGCATCCAATTAAATTAAGTTGGCATCAAGAAATATGTTGTGCTCCTGCAAAAGGAAACACTCACAACTTATGGAGAAATCTTAATGTCAATGATCACTTTGCTTACGTATTTATCCTAATTATAAAACATTTCCTTTTTTTAAAGTGAATCTTACGTAATACTCAAAAGTCTATTTAACATATCAAATTGAAAGCATCTCTTCAATGTAAATTTCAAACTCTAATATGCAAAAACATAAAAGGAATCTACTTATGGAATTGCAAAATGTTTCAAGATGGATATTTTTAATTACCTCTTGGTTACTTTAAATATTTGACTTTATTATATCTATTAAGTCATGTTCTCTTGCCTGAGTGCAACTTCTAATGTTCTTTCTTTATTGTTCTCTTCATTTCTGCAGTAACTGACAAGGTGACTAAAGTTTAAGACATTTGTATAGGAAGAGTTTAGAGGGAGGTACTGAACAGAACTATGATAATTGATGGGGAAGATAAACTTGTGTGGAGAATTATTGTTTACAAATGGACAAAATTACCTAGTTGAGTATTTAGGAGATAAAATGAATGATAAAATATAAAGCAACTGTTTTTTCACTTTTCTGACTAGAAAATTTTAATTTTAAATGTAAAACAGAAACCACAGTTTTGTAAATGATGTCCCATCTCACTAGAATTATGCTCTATTCATTAGAATCTGCACTAAGAGAATGCCTTTTTTAATTTTGCTCTGTTTTGCAAGTTTCAGATTACATTTTCTGAATCCCACAAGAAAGCTCTGATTCTGAAGTTCAAAAGATCACACTTATCTGAACCATTTCTTTTATTAATATGAAAGCCTGGATAATTGCATAGCTCAAAGCAATAGGCCTTGAAAAAAGTCAGAGACAAAACTCTTCTATAATCTACAAAGTATGCAGTAGTTAATAGGAGTGAAGTTCATCCAGGTTTTTTTAGAACAAAGACCATTTAAAGAGTTTTCAGGTTGGTAACAGCTTCTTGCAAATAAGCCCCATAAAGGTATAGCCTTTGGGTCACAGAAAGAAATATTAGGGATGCTCATATATTTGAGAAGATCGGAAATTTAGAGGGTTAGTCAAAGAATCTGTAATGTTTTACCTTCAGCAGCCTTTCCTGGGGGAAAGCCTTTGTGTCCAGTTTGTCAATGTTTAGTTGGGACTAACAGTGGACCATTTCTGACCTCTTGAGTTGCAGGGTCCCAAAAGAGTATAGGACATAACATATCTATAAAAACATTACTGATTTTTGTTTTAGCAGCCTTGGATGTAGTGTTCAGCATCACAGCACTGGAAATCGTGTTTTATCTATATACTTCTAGGTTACCTGAGGCTTAAAAATAGAGGTGTGAACAGTACCCTAAGAAGTAATTTAACTCATTGAATTTGACTAACATTTCACAAAAGCAATAGAAAGTCACTCTGTGGGTTTTTTCTTCCTCAAAATCACTACTAGACAAATTATTGTAGACCTTTAGAAATTTTTAGTTTTGAAATTACTTGACATATGTTATTTTGAATGATGGAAACAATGGCTGTATCAAGTAAAAATCTGCAGGAAATCTGTTTGACATCCAATAATACTGAGAAATTTTGTTAAGGTACTGAATGATGGAATAGATGGTATGTTTATTAAATTCAAGGCAACAGAAAGATGGATGGTACTATCAGGTATGTTAAGGCCTGAGCTAAAATTCAAAATGAGCTTGCACTTCATTTTATTGTTTGGAGGTTTGGAATTTGTTTGTTTATTTCGTGGATTTTTTGTTTAGTTGGTTGTTGGGATTTTTTTTAAATGTCTCTTAATTTGTCAATTCATTAAGAACATTGCTAAGAAAGAGGTTGAAGAGCTACAAAGGACCACAAGCTGGATATGACATAATAACATCATGCTGATATTTGCTTTATATGCAAAAGGCATCACTTCCATCATGAAAGAAATGCAGTAATCTTTCACTTGACTCAGTAGTGCTCAGGCTAAATGTGTTCTAGTAAACTAAATATGAGAGGATCTCTGTCAGGAAAAACAAGTGGCAGAAAATGGCTCATAGCACATCATTATACCACTTCCTGCCCTTCAGAAATAAAGATCTAGAACACCTCCTGGGCATTGTTCCTTTTGTGTCTTTAGAACTGTTTTAAAAAATGCAAAATTCATAATTGCCAAATTATGAAAGCTATACTAGCAATTTAGATGTGCAAGAAACTGAGTTTCACAGCCTGAAAGTGGTCAAATGGAAGTATTTATTTTACTGATACAAACATAAGTATGGAGTGCTTTGAATAAATTGCTATTATTCATCCTAAGGAAGAGTCCATGCATCTCCCTTCCTTCTTTCCTCCCAGAGCCTAAGTGTTTTTCAAATAATTACAAATATTGCACTGTTTTGATGCAAACAATTGGCAAAGTTTCTATGGTGGCTAAGTCAAATAGGACAAGAGGTATTGAGACTATATTTTAGCTAGGAATCTTTGAATGAAATATGAAGAAATCATCATATTAGCTTTCTTGTCTTAGTTTTCTGTGATTGTCTTGAAACAATTGAACATAGCTGAATGTATTTATGAAAAATCATCATATTTTACAATTGGCTATACTCAATTATAAACAGAAATAAGTCTCCTCTATTTTAAATGCTCATTTATTTGTGATTAAAATTTATTTTTAATGCAGTTGTACCCAATTTTGCATATACAGAAAAATTATTCTTCTCCGTTTTTTCCCAGTTACTTGTTAACTGACTGTTTATTCCGACATAATAATACAGCAATTCTTACTTAGTTTCTTACACCATAGGCATTTTTTCACCTTGTTTTCATGCACTGCTGTCCAGGAATGTTTATACGGGCCGTGTTTACTAGCTGAACCCTGATATACAGCTGTTTTTTATTTATTATTAAAACAATTGCATTGAAGGCAGGCTTCCAAAATACAGAATTTTTTGCTACTCCAAAATACAAAACTATGTGTATAGGTTAGGTGTGCTATCTTCCTGTTTGTTTCCATTCAAGTCTGGCTGTGAAAAAAAAATGAAAATAGTAGGTTCACCTCATATCTTCCACACTGCTCTTAACAAATCTATTAAATTATAAAAATAAGTCCCAGTGCTGATCTCTGTGGTACTCTACTCAGTGTTGTACTTTAATTTACATCAAAGTCAAAATCACAATCATAACAGAATTTAAACATTTTATGAAGCATGAAGCAACTATGTTGAAAAAGAGCTGACTTTAAATCTTGTTCACAATGTATTCACCTTCTTCACTACAAAGCTGGTCTAAAATTCTTTAGATTTCGATCAGCTCTGCTGATGAGCTGTTTGCTTCAACAACAGGTAACATAGGTTCTGTGAATTTCCACTTATCAAGTGCTATGAAAATCAAACTGTAGTTTGGTTTAAAATGTGATCAAGGTATCTCAGATATTTTTCAGTTTTATGATTTTAAAGGTAAAATTTTAATGAATATTTTTAAATATATTTTTACAATAATTAAGATTTCCCCCATAACTTTGTGAATCAGCTGTATATTCATGTGGTTACTATTGTGTTCTTTACATTTCCTATTCAGTATGGTAATAAAAATTTTGCTGGTTTCATGAATTATTTGTTGCTTTATTTAAAAGTTTTTTTTCTAAGGATAAAAAGTCATAATCAATGTAGATAATGGGAAAACCATATTTATTATTTTAACTTTGTTTTCCAAGTATTTTTGTATATTTTATATATTTGTAAATGTATGTTTTATATATATATAAGTATTTTTATGTCTACTTCTTTTTGCTCATGTGAGTCCCTATACTTGTTTTCTATAACATAAAATATTGTATTTGCATTATCAATAAAAATTTTTAAAGTGTTTTCTGAGCTTCAGTCCCTTTTGAATTTTGATATATTGCCAAGCTTGTCATTATTGAAGATTTTAGCTTCTGCTTACCAAGAATGGCTTATAAGTTAATTTTACATTCTTAGATACCTAATTCCCTTTTGTCAGGTGAAGAAAAATTTATTTGAGAAGATCAAGCTGAAGTTCTCTCATAGTTCCCCTATTATCATGTTTCTTTCTATTATTTTTTAAAGAACATGTTTTCCTCCCTCTATATCTTACTATGAAATGGACATTCTAATGACTTTAGGTTAGAGTATGCTATATGTATATCAAAAGAAATGGGTTAAAACTCAAAATCTGTACTTATAAAAATTAGTACATATAGCTATCAGACATCCAAACAGATGTACTAATAAAGAGGAAAAAAATAAATACACAGGCTTGTTTTACTTTAATAAAGAAACCCCTTGTATTATGTTTTATTATGGCATTATTCATGGCAATAAGGTGATATTTTCATTTTCATTTAATTTACTTATTTATTTCTCTCCAGTCATTATCTAGCTTTCAGTCTGGCAGACTTCCAAGTTTTCAGTTTAGTAATTTTTTTTTTCCCAATTATTAATAAATCATAATTATCAGATATTCCCCTGAGATTTGTACCTACTTACTTTTAAATGGCAGGTTTCTAAGTTGGATATAATGCTGTAGAATACCATATGGTGGCCCCACCTTAAATATCAGCACTGGTGGATCTTTGTATTGTCTTTCCTTATAAGCTTTCTGTATTACTGGAGCTAGAATTTAAGGACATAGGTATGATATGGATGTTTGTAATAGTTCAACACAACTTCTTTGGAAAATATAGCAAAGCAGACAGGATTTTGATACAAAGAAGGAAAAAATATCCCCAAGATATATAAAAGGTGATAACTTTTTAACCAATCCTTCAAATTTTAGAGAAGGAATATTTTAAGAACTATTATAGCTTGAGGAATTTTGTGTTTAACAGAGGACCAACTCCAGCATATTCAAAATGTAGTATTCTACATATTTTTTATATGTGCTGATTGAAATACGAGTTGTATATGCTTAGATATAGCAGTAAGATATTTTTGGCAATTTGAAAGCCAATGAGGTCATAAATAAGTTTATTTTGTAATTTTGCTAATCATTTCTAACTGATTTCTCTGAATGTGAGATCTTTCACTGTTTGCATATGGTATATGCCAGGAAAAAAAAAATCAGCTGTGTAGGCAGAAAGCCAAAGAACAGCCTTTCATAAATATGTGTGTTTCTGTGAGTAAACAGCAATGCAAAACAAAATTTGGTGTATTATGTTTTAAAGACACAACATTTTGCATGCGAGGAAAATATCAACAGAACATGAAAGAAGGTTGATGGGGAGCACCCAAGACACATTTAATTACCTGGGAAGTGATATTTAGCACCATGTTTTTCTGTGGCCTGTTATTTTGTTTAAGCAGCACTGCAGAATCCCCTCCATCCATTCAAGTGGAATTTGTGCTGGCTGTTTCAAACATGAATGATAATTAACCTGTTGTGATTCTGAAATTACATAGAAGAAAAAGAAGCAAGTAAGACTTCTGAGCTGGAGTAAAATGCACCCTTTTTGAAGCCAGTTGTAAATGTTGTCATAAAAAAAATATGGGGAAGGGAAGTGTAACAATTCTTAGTATAATTTCATATGCAATTCAGAATGCAATAAGGCTATCTTTTTAATTAGCACTCCTGATAATACTAGCTATATGCGCAAGAATTTCTGAAGACCCTGGAAAAACATTGAGAGCCATTCAGCAGAGAAAAGAACCTTCTCCAAAGGAAGCCAGGTAAGAAAGGTAAGTGATTTAAAATAAATTAGAAAAGTTCAGGAGCAGTTTTGAGCTTGTTAATGTCCATGTAATCTTAATCCAGCCCCTGAGTGCCTCTATCATTCAATCTCAGTGAGGTGGAGCTCAGTTTGTTAGATCAGAGAGGGAGCTGGAGTGAGTATGTATAAGTAGGAAGGTGCTGATTGTGAGCTCTAGGTGGTCAAGTTAATGATCAGTGGTAAAATGATACCTGCTTACTTGACTGCAATCTAAGTAGCAAACTGAAGTTTATAGCAATAGAACTATTTTTTCTATTTTTTAAATTAAAAATATGCCTCTTAAGGACACCTTGATGGCATTTCCCAGAAATGGTTATTTTCTCTCCTGAAACATTTTTCCTTACCAAATGAAATCCTGCCCTGAACTGTGGAAGTTTAAATTTTGAGTTTAAATGCAAAGGAATTTAAATAATGATCTTATTACCTTTTCTTCTAAATTACATGATATCACATGATTTTGAACTAACTAAAATTGTTTGGAAGCCCATACCCATCAAATAATTTACTGCAATTTTGGTAGCATTAATCCTGTGGAAAGGGCAGTCACTAGGAGAATGATGAGGTACCATGGAAATCCAAGCTGTTCTCCAAATAATTATACAGTCCTATTAAAAAAGGAAAATTGCCAAAAGCAAACTAGGAATCAATATTCTCCTGCTTTGAAATGCAGTTTTCTCTCACATTGTCAGGTGTTACCAGACATTAGTTCAAGGCTCATGTCATCAGTTTGGATTTTTAGAGGTACATGTCAAAGGTCTTAATAGATGTTTCATAATTTTTCAAATCTTATTTAGTCTTTTTTATAATAGAGAAAACTATTCTCTATTTTTCTGCAGAGAATTCATCCCAGGTTTTCTTTTTTTTTCTTTTTTTTTTGGTAGTGCCATACTTGTTTTATTATTTTTAGTAGAAGTATATTAAATTATTACTCACAGACACTGTTGCTAGGTATAAACCTCTTCAGGAGACCTGTACTCAAATCTTCTACATGATAACTTCTTGATCTTGCTGAAAATTGTGTTCAGCTTTGTATAAACACCAATATGTGAGAAAGGAACAATCAGAAGTTTTCTCCTCAAGTGGGAGAGCTTTTGAGAAAAAGCTAAATGATGCCTTTCATTTTCCCCATATTCCCTGCCAGTCATTCCACCACCACCCCTCCACTCACACACTTCAAATGACACCTTATCTATAAATAATGGATTGCTGTTGTGATATCTCCTAATGCTGTCCTCACAGATGCAAAACTGTGCCAATATTTAAATATTCTCACTTCCTGGAAGTGATTAACATAAGTCAACTGATTTACTTCCATCTGTCAGGTGGCAAAAGATTAACCAGCAGAGCTAAAGCAAGTAATTTGTGGTGGTTCACTGTCATGAGAGGCAAACAAGTCTCCTAATTGGAAATTGACAGCTCTGGCACTCATTTGAGCTAAGCTTTTGCTTGCATTGCCTCTTGAGTCACTTTGCTCAATCTATAGCTAGTCATTAAAACACCATGAAATTCTCTCTGCAGGTACATAAAGCCAGATTTTTGCCTGTGGCAGACTTAATTAAGGTAACAGCTGGATATTCAATCTTCACATAAAAAGAGGAAAATACAAGTGATGCTAATGCTTCTCAAAGCATCATGAAAGGAAAGGTTTGCATGAGCAGTGAATGATCTTGTCATGATGGAATTATCATATAAATAGTAAAAAAAAACAAATGTTGTAGAGGGGGAAAGTCATTTATGCCAGACATCAACTCAAACAATGACTGCACTATAACAACACGTGTAAACTGATTACACTATATGGGTAAATGCCTTCTTTTCAAAACTAAACATCTGCAGTCCTGAAGTGTTAGGATGTGATTCTGAATTCAAATGAGCTAAATATTTTTGGAATGTAATTTTATTCTAGGAAATATTTATTTATGGGGATTTTTCTCTGCAAACAGAACTGCAAAGAACAAAATTACAGCTTGCAAAAGATCTTCTGCATATGTATGATGTACATCCTACAATTTTTTTTACCGTAATACCTTTAAAGGCTATGTGGATATGTAATCAGGACACATTCCTTGAAGTGGAAAAAGGAGAAAGGTGTAGACAATTTCTATTTTTATTATACTTATTAGTTCTTATACAATAACTGATTATAGTTGTTTTCTGTTCTAGTGGTTTTAAATAAATACTATTTGTGGCTTATAAAGGTTTGTCCACTCTGTGGGGATTGGTCTTGAAATTATGTCTCGTATACCTTTCCGTTAAATGATCAAATTTTGTTTCTGAAGTTATGGGGTTGGTGTTTATTTTCACTTGCTACAGGATGGCTTTGGAAGAATCCTGTGTTTCCACTGACTTCAAGCTTCCTTTTCATTGTCAACCTAAACAGAAGACTGAAATAGAGAACAGAAAGTTTTATTCTTATGCTTCATTTACTTTGCTCCTATTCAGCTGCACCAGGAATGTTGGTTTTTATGAAGTTATAAAAAAAGATAAGTTGTTTCACTTGTTTAGCTACTTAAACATACCACCAAAAATGAAAAAGCAAACACTAAATTCTTGACAGCAGTGTGAATTGTCAGTTTAGGGATGATTCATGCTGAAGCAGTGTTGTGTACATGGATGACTTGTAGATTTCCATAGGATACATCTTTCCCAGATGACAGTCACAGTAGGCTAAAAATAATGGCCCCTTTGAAAAGTCCCAAATATTTAAAAAGCAATAAGTGTGAATTCTTTGTGTTACAATAGCTGTGTCTCTGGTGTAACCACAAGGAAGTTAATAAAGCTGCAGTAACAAAGCTGTTGTAATCGCTGTCAGTCTTAAGCATACATTTTCCAAATCTGTCATCAACTTCTCTCCAGTCTTCACTTTGGTTTTATGTGTTTTAGTCTTTTATTGCACCCCACTCAGTGCCGTAAGGGGACTTTTTTTCATCCTTACTAGGCTTCCTTATTCAAGATTTTCACAGCAAATCTTCTACTTCCATGACAGTGGAAAATTGTGAAAACATATACAGTTGGAAGTATGGGGAGTGAGGTAAATGAATTGTGTGTGTACGTGCTACAGCTGGACATTAGTAAAGTAAGTGGCCAAGTGTTTTAAGGGTGCAGATTTTTAAGTTAATGAGACAAAAAAAAAAAACAGATAAGAAGAAGGAAACAATGAAACACTAACAGAAAAATCTGTTTTCAGGTGTACAGCTTGGAAGAACCAATGTTTTGGCTTTCTCAGAAAATCACTGAATGCAGTGTACAATAATACAGAATAGAAGAGAGATAGAGAATAGAAGAAACAAAATTTCTCAATTTTAATTGACTGGAAGTGCATAGCCAAAAGTTTTGTTTCGTCTCTCCTAATTTCTGATCTAACTTATATTCAGATGTATGTCTATTTAATACTCTCTCCTTTTTATGTCATACCTATCAAATTACATATTTTTGTAATCTAAAGCCATAAAATTTTTTTATTACTTTTTGCTGTTACTCTTATACTTCTTTGCAATTACAGTGGTTCATTAAGATTGGCTGCTTAGGAAACAATGACAAGGTTGTCTAACAAACAATGAGCGTTCAAGCAGTGATATAATTAGTTATACAAGCAAAAGTGTAGTTGTTACAAATGATATGAAAGTTTTTTCTTGTACACACTTAATGTTTCATAACAAAAACATCTTCTCTCTGTGTCTACAACATCTTTCATTGACTATCTGTTTGGCTTTCTCTGTGGGTTTCACTGTGACTGTAAAATCTCACAGGTAAATCTCGGGTAAATTTTAACTCTTTTCGGGTCTGACTCTGTGAGACTGTCAGTCCAGCTGTTAGTCTCATCAAATGTCACCTTTATCAGGTGATGAAAATGCCCTTAAATTAATTTGGATGTCTGGGGTTTTGCTGGTGGTTTTTCTAGGAATGAAAACTCATATGAGTTTCCATAATGGGTAACATTAAAAAGGTACTGCTGTTTTTCAGGCTCTTGTGTCAAATTGCATGGTTTCTGGAGCCAGAGAAGGAGGAGCAAGAAAGTTTACGTAAGATAGTGATGGAACTTGGATGTTGGCTCTTACCTTGAAATATGAGTGACATCTAATGTATTTTTATAGGAGATTTTATTACCAGTGGAAATTGTTTTTAATTTTCATGAGCAACAGGCCCTTCAGAACAGTAAATCTACAATAGTTTAGTTTTGCAAGGACTATAAAGAGTGTCATTACCAAAACAGTTGTTGAAAAATCTTATGCATGACCTTCTTTATTAAAGTAAAATTTGTTCTCTTCCTTTGGTTAATGAGGCCATAGTTCATTTTTATTAAAGCATAGCCTAAACCACATGAGTGCTGCTCTGTAAACAGAGAGGCTTGGGGAAGGAAGACAAACAACTTCAGAAGAAAAACTCCTTTATCTTGTTCTGATTTTAGGAGTGTCTAGCATATTTGATATATCTTTAATGGAACCTTTTACATTGTATTGGTAAAAACTTTAGAATACATTTAGTACATAGAAATCTTTGGTCAAATTCCTTAACTATTCACCAAATAGATTTAGTTAAAATATTTAATGTTATGTGGAACAGCAGATGGCTGATGGAAACTATTGCTGAGATATTTATTTTAGTTTAGAAGAACATCCAGATATTTTGTCTTTTTTTTTTTTTTTTAATTCATTTGTACATTATGAATAATTTCAGGTTATACTTTTTACTTGCTTTTTTCCAGTAGGTGCTGCATTCACATGTGTGCTTTTGGAAAAAAAAATTTAAAAAAAGGCCCTATTGTGCCTGTAATTGTTTTTTTTACCTGCAACCTACTCAATAAGCCTAAAATGAGAGTAGTACCTGTCTTGCAGATTGCTCTCTAATGTATGAGGTTTTTTCATTAAACAGAATAACATGAATACGACATGAGACGGTCTTGTTTCTCATTATTTTAGTTGAGATTGCTAAAGTTTCAACACTGTTGTGTCTAGCTTCATCCATGTTAAATGAAGGCTGGAAACCATTCAGCTACCCAACTCCCTAGTGATTCAACCATCTTTTTTTTTTTTTTTTCTCCTAATCTTTAAAGATTTCTAAATTAGAGGATCATTACATTGCTGCTCACAAGTAAATGGGTTTTTAGGTGTCGAAGGTCAAAAGTTGTATATATTTTGTTTTTATAAATACAGTAATCAAAATAAATCAATGATTGATTCTGGTTAGCAAAAGAACATTGGGCGAAAATGTTTTATTATTGCAATATAATAATATTTTCTATGCTCCTTATTGTTGTTTGTGTGTAATGAAGCCTTGGTCATAATATAGCTTTACTGATGTTTTTTAAGAAAAACACTTAACATTTAAAATAAGTAAGTAGAAAATAGTTGTATTGATGAAGTAAGGGGAATTGAATTTTCTATTTTAAAATTCACTGAAAAATCATGTACCTATTGGTATTTTGACACTTTGTTTTCTTATTCAAATCATATGCTCTGATAGCATTGAAACAGGAACAGAAAAATGAGAGGAAGATGACTTTTGTTTGGACCAGTAGAAAACAAAAATAAAACTGTTGCCAATAGATGGAAGCAAGAAAAAAAACTTTAAACGGCTTGGAATGTACTGGTCTGACATTCTTACACTACGGCATTGTGTTTGACACCTGAAATGATCACCAGACACCAAAAATGACTGCCAAACACTAGTCCATCTGCTGTATGTGTGGCCAGGGAGTACTGCTTAGCAGGTCCTCAGGAATATTGCAATTTCCTTGTTCTTAAAGGCTGATGAGGATGAAATTTGTCCCAGGTTCTCAGGGTCATTACCTATATTAGGATTCTCAGGGAAATGAAAAGACATCACTGGCATTGTATAGAGCCCTTTTGGACAAGATCTAGTGGATATTCTGACAGTGTGATCTCGATCACGTGCTTCTGTTGGGTTGAATGGTACAGATTTATTTGGTTCCAGGTTGTGGCTTATTTATTAGTGATGGTGCATTAAGTGTAGTTTAGTATACAAATGTAATATCAATGAGAGCAGAGAAGGAAAAAAGTTATGAAATGCAGTATGACTAATACAAGACTTTAAAATACACTTCAAAAGGGAGATTTGGGGTTCATAATACAAATACTTCACATTTTGATAAAAACTGAGAATAGATTTGCTCTTGGTAAGTTAAAAAAAGTGTAATTTTCATCAAAAGATGCAGTTCTTAACTTTGTCCATGAAAGCAATTTTGTACTGGGTGCTTTGGGAATGTACAAATTGTAATATTTTTTCTTTCCCTTCCTTCTCTGAAACCTCTGGACTGGGACCATGCTTTGTTGTTATTACCTGGACTTTTTTGGTCAGAAATATAGATTCCTTGTTCTTGAATTTCAATTGATAAACTCAGTGTCTACTGTACCTCTATTAAAGGCTGATTAATTGATCATTAAAATAACTTGTTTGTACATGAAAGCTCACCAGGTTTCAGGAAGCATTCGGGAATCTCCACATAGCTGTGCACTTACTAGATACTGTGAAGTAAAGAAACATTCTAGTATTTATAGACCTACTCCCAGTGAAATAATAGAATGACTTTCATTAATATTGATATACTTGGAACAGGATAAGGGAAGATGAGGGACAGAAAGACTGAAAACTATCTTTAGTTATTTCCAGATAATTTGTAGCAATCTCAAGTGAAGTTTCATCTGTGAATAGAGGCAATATTCTTTCTCTTGTGCTCTAATTTCTATAATGATGTGGTATTTTTAAGTATTCTGTTCAGGTACCAAGTGATAATTTAACTGGAATAGGTAGTAAACCTGAACTACAGGAGATATTCTTAATAGCTATGATTTACTTTTACAACTAAATAATACAAAGTGAACAAATGTAGCCATGACTTACTCAGAATAAGAGATGAATGAGTAACATTGGAGTAATATACATGTAATTCTAATAATGTATCTATAATTAATTTACATACAATATGCTTATTGTATGTATACCACACTGATAACCTTCATATGATGACAGTTCAAAATTTTGAAATGCAACTCAAAAATAAAATACTGAATTAAAAACAGAGGCAAACCTCCTTAACTTAAAAGACTTTTGGATAGAAAGACAAAAAAAAATGCAAATACTTTTTGCCTTCTTTTCCCAGTGCTCTTATGAAGAGTGATTTGTTTTTAAACGTGTTGATTAATTATTCCAATCTTTTTCAAAAAAGGTGATTCATAAAAAAAAGATTAGTAGAAAGTACAAAATTATTGAGTTTTTTTTCTAGAAAGCTGGCATAGTTATTATCCCTCCTTCCAAGTTCTTATACTTTTCTGTAAACTTCTTAAAAGATATGATTGTTTTGGGAGTGTTCTTATTATCTTTGCCAGGTGCTGAAGTCACGTTTCATTCTCACTGTATATCTTCACCCGGTAAGGATTTCTTGACACATGAGAAAGGACCATTTTCCATGCCAACACACCTCTAAGCATCAGTTCCTGGACAGGATGCCAGGATCCAGGGATCAGCTTCATTTCCTCAGAGCATGTATAAAGAGCAGCAAAAGTGAGTCATTGAGAAAGTTTACTATTCAGGGAGAGAGTTGGTCACTGATTTGATTAGTATATTGAGGTTGTGCAAACATGTTGATGTGTATTAAAGGCTTCTAGTAGCAATTTTCACCGGGAGGCAACCACTGTACCACTAAGTCCTTTAAGTCATTTAATCGTGCTTATTTTCCTTTTTCCTTCTCCCTAACAACTTTTCACCCTGTGAGCAACTTGAAAATGCTTTTTCTTTTTTTTTCCTTAGTAGTGTGACTCACTGGCTGATCAGAGGCCTTTTGGATCTTGCTTCTGGCCAATATCTTTTACTGAGATACTTGGGGAATATATGAGAACTATTTGTTTCTATTTATACATCTTAAAAGTCATTACTGGCATTTCTTACAGAGTTTCAATTACTCTTTTTTTTCTAGAAAAATGTCAGTTTATTTTTCTAAATATTCTTCAGCTCTGCATTTTCATTGTGCCTTTTGCACCATATAAATAATTTCCCCATGAAAGACAATGTGTATACCTGAATGTAGGTATGTATTTCAATTATTTCAAAAATATGACAAGATTCCTTCATTCTGATTATTATACTTCTTTGTGGCTTGGATAACTTGGAAAACAGTCTCTTTGGAAACCTTTCTGTGTCCCTTACATTGTGCTTCCCCTCTGAAAGGCCTCAAACATACGGACTGGTCTTGTAATTCTATATGAATAGTTTAGATGTGGTCTCCTTGGACAGAATTTGTGGGGTTTTTTTTTTATTTAATATTATCTCTTCTTTCCATCTGTTTTATTTTTTCCCCTCTTTTTGCTGTAATTATTTTAGGATTTTGACCTATTACAACAATCTCAGAAGAAATGCAAAGCAACCAGCTGTGAATATTCACCCTGATTTTATCTGCAACTCTTGCTCTGCTTAATCTTCTGTTGTGTGTTGGCCATAGGCTTCAGTATTAATGATATATTACTTGTATGTTTTTCTGTGTCACAATTGGCAGTAGGAAATTATTCTCCCACCTATTATTAATGCAACTTTAGGAGGAAAATATTTTCTGTTAAACCTGAATATTTCAAGTTTCCTTCAAATGTGTATCAATTTGCTTTAAATATCACCAGTTTTCAGGAGTGGACCTCAAACATGTTTATTTGACCATAGGAATGCTATGTGCTGAGGCAAAGCAGAGATCTATTGGACAATTTTTCTATAGACAAGCTGTATTTTTTCTTCTAAAGGATGCCAAACAGTTTGATAAACATACAGCAAATAATATCTTGTGGCGCTCTCCACTTTATTGTGTTTTTTTCACAGTTTCTATGTTTCTAAAGTATTTTCATAATCCTTCATATTCAAGGATATTTTTTATATAGTACAAGTCAGGTTTTGTTAGATTGCAAAAACTACAAATTGTTGTGTGAGTTTATTTTTTGTTTTATATTGGCACATAGGAAAATTCAGTGCCATTCTTAACTGTTTTTCTTGTCTCTTGTTAGTTTAACTAGGGCTTTTAATCTTAGTTAAATGTCTGGTTTGTTCTGCCTCCATTTCTGATCCATAATAAAATTAATAGATATATCCCAATGTTGCTCTTGAGTAAGGTAAAACATCGACACTATAAGCCAATAATATCTTTTTTCTTCATGGGAGAGATGGTGATTGATGACATTGCCAGGTATGCTTAGAACAATTTCTCTATTATGGAACAAAAATGTTTCATCTCCACTTAACTGTTTCATTTTCTAATTAGGATGCTAACATCAGTGTATCCCTTGTGTGTTCTTTCTCTTTGAACTGTTCAATCTAGGTCATACTTTCTGTACCTTTCTGCATGGCACAGTAAAAATTAGAAAAGGTTAGAATTAGATATAGGCTAAAATACCTAGGAATAATTTTAATAGTTATTGAGCTTAAACCTATGAATAGCCTACAAGGATTTACATTTGTATTCAGGCTCAGTTCTACAGCACATTAGCTCGTTTGCAACCCTTAATACTTCATGGCAATATTTCTTCCTGAGCTTGCTATCACTGCATTAGCTAATGTTTATATATATGAATGATTGTGAGCTGTTGGAGTGGGTTTTCTCCACTTATTCACAATCACAAACAACAAAAAGAATGGAAAAGAAGAAAAATTTGTGTGCAGATTACTTAAAAGCTCAGAGGTTTTAAAAAAAAACTTAGCTAGTCCTTCATTGAAGTTTCTCTATCATTAAATTATTATTATTTATTTCAGATTCCACAGCCTTCAAAAACCAGCTTTGACTACCTCAGCTATACCCAGATAAAACTAAGAAGCAAATTTTGCTACAGGAAAATATCCCTTTGCAAGTATCCCACAGACAAAAAGGTTAACAAAGAAATTCAGTCATTGCATTGAACAATTACTATATTTAGGGTAGATTTTTACAGCAGTACTTATGTGCTTAATTCCCAATGATTTCTGTGAAGAGGTGGGGGGAGGACAGCACTATGTACCAAGTATTTTATAACAGCTGTCTCCATAGAGAGAACTGTGCACTTTCCTATTTTAAACACCCAAGGCCAGCACCCATCAGTAAAAGACAGAATGAATATGTTGCTTACCTTGAAGAAGACTTAGGGAGAGGACATTATAAAATATGTTCAAAACTCATTAAGAAAAATAAAAGAATAACTGTACCAACAGCTTTTTGGAAAAATGGTAGTATGTTTAAACTGCAGTGAGAAAAATTAGGTGCAGGAATATAACCGTTTCCTTACAGTAATAATTGTATCAAATAAGGCTTTTAAGGATAAGCAACAGTGCTTCTGATCATCAGTGTGATACTGGTTACAGTTGATGCTGCCTTAAAGCAGGTTTGTGGTCTAGATTATTCTTGAAGTTTCTTGTAGCTGTGGTAGTTTAGCAATTATTGAAACATAAAAACAAAAACGCCATCACAAAGAACTTAGGTAACCTGGACGATAGCAAAGGTTTCCTTTTGTAACATCACAGAGAGTTCAAGCTGGAAGAAACCTCTGGAGATCATCTAGTGTAATCTTCCTTTGAAAGCAGGACCTTAGATTAGATCATGCGGAACTCTGTCAAGCCAGCTCTGATATTTCCATCAGGGAAGATTGCATCACATCTCTAGGCTACCCATCTCAGGGTGAAGATCTTTTTTCGTATATGCAAACAGAATTTTCCCTGAATCAACTTGTGCTCATTGCCTCTTTTCCTGTCATTGTCCACTCTCGAGAAAGAATTTCTATGTTCTCTATAAATACTTTTCATGTTTTGTTAAGTGGATTGATAAGATTGCTGATGTTGCCAGCAATCTGCATTTCTATTGAAGGGATACCAAAGGTTTGATATATATTTGACTTTCCCCTGAGATCTCTTTCTTGTTTTGCCTCAATCTCAAAACAAAACCCAAAAAAACCAAAAAAGAAACCCAGAAAACCAAGCCCGCTTTGGAGCATCTGTTTTCAAGTTTCTTAGTGTGCTCAGTCTTAAATCAAGAATTCCTTCTCAACAGAATGCCTCTGACAATATATATCCTTTTTTTTAAGTGCTTCCTAGGATGCTACTATTTCTGATGACAGGTATTATAGCCTGCAGTCAGGACTTCCAGCCAGCTTTCACAGGAGTGTGGCAGAGAAAAAGCTTCTACGAGATTCAAATTCTTTTAATAATTAAGTAACAGTTTTCAAATGTGGCATTTTTATATTGGAAGAATAGTGGTGTTCTTTGATACTCCTATTTTTTATGCTCTATATTTGCTTTTATGAATACAAGAAAACAAGAGAGCAGAGAAAGAATTCCTTAACCCTGATTACTCTTCACAGATGAAAAGCAGTATAGTAGAGCTATCCTGAAGTGCATCTAAGATTTCTTATGGCGTGGTCACTTACAGTTCTAAACTGGCTTTACAATAATGTAGTCATAATTTCAGTTGAATTACTTGAATCTTATGCCATTATCAGGGATACTTATGTAAAAAATTGTTGGGGGCAGTATTCACTTAGGTTGCGGTTTTCATAAGAATTTAAAAAACCATAATAGGCAATATTTATCACATTTTTGAAAACATCCAAAGGTAGTTGGTTGTTTCTAATGATTTTTTGCTCTAATATACCACTTATGTAGCTAAAACTTGAATATCTCTCATCTCCAATGTTACCATATGTTCTTGGTATACAAACTGATAACCACAAAATGAATACATTCAAGAATAGTTCTGAGTCTTCAGTACTGAGGACACAGTGAACACAAGTGAAGGGAAATATGTTTCCATAAACAGTTGCAATTGTTTTCAACTTCTTGAAGGCACTCTAAACCATAATTAGGCATTAGGAATTAACTAAAATCCATTCTATAGCTGGAAAGCCAAACTTACCTCCACCTGGATTTAACTGTAGCTGAACTGCCACAACCCTTGACATTTCAAAGGCATGGAATATTTTATCATTCCATTCCTATGGATCTGTTTTGTTGAGACATAATCCACAGTAACAGATCCAGAAATAGAAGAGTTTTGTTTTATTTTAAAGTTGACTTGCTGTGTCACACCTCATTTTTCATGCCATTCTGCATCTTGTAAACAACCAAATACAATGATATGCTCCATAAAATATGAGTTATGTCTCTAAGAGTCTATCCAGGTTGTTTCCATTTCTAATGGCAATACATGTACATGTCCTTTATATGCAGCTGATGGATCTCTGCTCATCATTTCTTGAAAAGGTAAAAAGTGAATGGCAATTAATATTTGTGACATTCATTCTGTCTTTTGCAGAAACATATGGTAACTTTCCAGTCTAAACTTGGATTTTATTGCTTTGGTTTTGGTTTGATTGTTTGGGGTTTTTTGGTGACTTTTAAACCTGCCATGATTTTCAGAAGGTGGATACTTAGTATTTCTAAGAGGTCAAACATCTCTGTCACAAACACTTTACTCATATTTGCCACTTATTTATGATAAACTTGGCCACTTACATAGGATACAAAACCTTGGCAAGAGAACAATCATTTAGCACAGTGGTCACTTGGGAAAAAATGTATCTTCGCAAACAAACAGATGATCTACAACACAAATCCTTCTATTCATGCAGTCTGCTTTGAAATTAGCATAGTATCATGATTTGAGAAATACTGTCAGCTGCTTAGTCTTTATGACAATAATCTGGCAATATGCAGAATTGGAGTCTGTGAAGGAAATAACTTATTTCTTTGAAAAAGAAAAAAGTGCTTTCTTAGGTGCTGGAGCAGACAAAACAGGTGAACAGTCTGAATTTAATTCAAAGTTTGTTGATGTCAACAAATTTCTGTCCCTTGACTTTGACTTCTGTAACAAAGCCGTAAGGGAAAAGGGCGATAAATGTATTGACATTAGTGCTAATCTAACTTAAATACTATAGATTACATTGTTGTCTGACATTCAAGCCATAATTATATAAATCTGCTCCATGTATTTGCTGTCAATTTTATGGATGTTTCATTCACTTAGAAAACAAACAAACATACAATGTTCTGTTTGCTTTAGTATGCAAGAGATTTGAGTGCTTAAGAAGTTTATTTACATTCATTGCTGCTTGTAAAGATGCCATTTGTGTGCAAACTCAGTGAAACATATGATAAAGCCAACTTAGGTTCTGAGGTGATAAGAAAATATCATTCCTAAATCTGTTTCATAAGGTAATTTAAAAAAAAAAAAAAAGAAAAAAAGAACAACAAAAAAAAAAGGTACTAGACTGAAGATTCCCAGCGGCAAAGTAATATATGGGCTTAGCAAAGCCATAGGGAAGATAATTCCAATCAGACAGTTATAATGAGATAAGCCATATGGATAGGTTCAAAACCAGTTTTGGCTTTAGAAAATTAGAAGGAAAAAAGCAGAAAATTAGGAAGGTGTTAGAAGTATAAAGCCCTTATCATGATAAAGAGAAAACCTAGAAATAGATGTCAGATTTGGAGGGTTAAGGAAAAACAGTATTGTCTGCACCTCTACTTCAGTGGTTTATTTGAATCAAACTTTTTTTTTCTTTTTGTTTAAAAAGGAAGCTATGACTAATCTAGAAAAAAGAGTTCTCAGGCAATCCAGGTTGCTAAGAATTCAGTGTGCGTTTAGATTAATCTGTTTCCTTTTCTGAGCTCTGCATATGACAATTCTGCTCTGTGATGAAAAAAACATGCTTTTTTAAGGGACAGATGGAAAGGGAGGGAAAGGGAGAGATGCTGTGTTCTTTTCCTCTGCCTCAAACAGAAAAAGCAGATAAATAATAAATACAATTTTTATGATGTCTGAGAGTTTTGTATTCATAAGAGTTGTTTGCAATGGATGAGATATTGTGATTCTCATTATGCATCTTGAGATGTACAACAGGTTGAAGATCTTACTTAGCATCTCTAAGTATACCTTAGTCAAAGCAAATCATAAAGTTGTAAAAGCGGAATCTTTGAAACTGCAGCTTCTAGACTTTAGACCATTTCCCTTATTTCAAAACCAAAAACACTGAAGACAAAACATAAAGGCATGTAATATGAAAGTTCAGAAGAAATCTTCTTGCTCCCAAAACTCATGTTTTCTCCCTAGAATTTTTGACTAAGGAGGTGCAGTACAGCAGTTCAGCTGAAGTTAAAGCTTCAGAAATCTTTTAAACAAACAAACAAATTTTTTTAAAGAGGTGTAGATAGACTTGAGATATCCAATTTCTGCAACTTCATCTAACCCCACTATACCTCCCTTGGTTACCAGAGCCACCTGAAGGCAGCAAGGGGCCTGCATTTGATCCTCCTCTTCTCAGCCAGGTGCAGGAATTTAGGGACTTGAACTAGGGAGGCTGTGTGCAGGAGGCAGCTTTTCAATGTCTGAATGCCATGGACAATTTAAACACTTTCTGTCTGCATTTCCTGAAATATAGAGAGTGTGTTGATGGAAGAGAACTCTTTGTGTCCAGATTTGATCTAGGTGCCATCAGTTGTGCCCCACTGAACCTTATGGACTTCATAAAACAAGCATGGTTTTTGCAGGGAATATTTCTTTCTCCAATACCTAAGGGAACATGAATTTTGAATCCTTCAGTTCTGCAGTACAGGTTTTTTAGACTTGTCATAGTTTGACACTGGCCCAATGTCTGGCACCCATGAAAGTTGCTTGCTCACCCTCCCCTGCCACAGCTGGGTAGAGGAGAGAAAGAAAAAAGTTAATGAAGGCTCCATGAGTTGAGATAAGGATTGGGGAGAAAAAAAAAAAAACAACAAACCAGGTGCCATAGGCTTTTGGAGAATGCACATTCCCAAGTACAGCCAAATCGTGAGCCCGCTCTACCTGGTCACCCACAAGAAGAACGATTTCTTCTGGGGCCCAGAACAGCAGCAAGCCTTCGCCCAGATCAAACAGGAAATCGCTCATGCGGTAGCCCTTGGCCCAGTCAGGACAGGACCAGAGGTGAAGAATGTGCTCTACTCTGCAGCCGGGAGCCATGGTCTGTCCTGGAGCCTCTGGCGGAAGGTACCTGGTGAGACTCGGGGCCGACCACTGGGATTCTGGAGCCGAAGCTACAGAGGATCCGAAGCCAACTACACTCCCACAGAAAAAGAAATCTTAGCTGCCTATGAAGGAGTCCAAGCTGCCTCAGAGGTAATTGGCACTGAAGCACAGCTGCTTCTGGCACCCCGACTACCGGTGCTGGGGTGGATGTTCAAGGGAAAGGTTCCTACCACACATCATGCCACTGACCACGTGGAGCAAATGGATCGCCCTGATCACACAGCGCGCCCGTATCGGAAACCCAAATCGCCCTGGGATTCTGGAAAT
>VZRF01007995.1:210600-278861 GCA_013396875.1 Vireo altiloquus
GACCTTCAAAAATTGGGAACTGAACTTAGCAAAGGCCACCTGGATGGTTGTCAGAGACTGAAATATTATAGTTTTATGAGTTAAACATTTTCCCTGCTTTTTGGAACTGTGTTACAAAAAGCTGCAAAGAGGAGCACCACACCCTGCATGACAGAGGCACCCAACTGCCCGCTGATGAAGATAAGATAACAACACAGAGCCAAGGGATGTTCAAAGAACACACAACCTAACACGTCCCAAGGTGTGACATGCAGTCCCAGAGCTATCAGCTGCTTGCATGAAGGGGAGGGGGGAGAAAAGGCCTTGGGTGTGTTGGAAAAGCCTGCTGCTTTATTCACAACAGAAGGGGGGACAATGCCCAACACAGAGGCTCCCCAAAAAGCAGCCCCCTGAGCACCAGAGCTGATGCAACAGACCCCCAGTGTTGCAAGGGACAGTGTCTGCAAAGGGAGGTACATGGGCGTTTCCACCTGGCTCAAAACATATATTAATCCACGGAACTCGCTTACCCAGGCTTCCTGGCTCCCAGGCGGCCCCGGCATGGCCTGGTCTGGCCCGGTCTGGCTTGGCAGCCTGGCATGGTGTGGCAGCGTGGACATGGCACCAACGGGACCTTCAGCACCACCAGAAGATCAGATGGAAGAGAGCAACAGGCCATCAGGAGCCTCGGATGGGTGATATGCTGCCATCTAACCCTGGTCACCTCTTCCTGTCTCCCCCAATTCCCCCATGCACATCTCTTTCTTTCTTTCTTTCTTTTCTCTTTTCCTTCTCTGTCTCTTTTACTATTAAATAAAATACACCAATTTTTTGGCAACAACATCTAATCTCGTTTGATTTTAATCTCGTTTGGGGACATTTTAGAAGCTTATACGTTATTTCCAGTTTATGCCCAGACTCTTAGCATTCTTGGCTTTTCTGGGTTTAAACCGGTTCGTAACAATGGTCAATACCCGAGGCTCCACCAATCGAGCTGGTCCCTCCCTGTCTGAACACTTACACACAGTGGATGGAGACAAAGTGCCTGTGGTACACATGAGAGGTATGTTAAGAAAGACTGGATTAATCCCACCTCAGACAAGGGCAAACCCATCCATGGGGCTTAAGGACCTGGTTACACTTGGTGGGTGATGCAAAAAGATGGTGAAACCTGTTGTGTACCACAAGGAGACCTTATTTTAAGTGAGAACTGTGTGTAGGGTTTCATTGTATATATATGTGTGTGTGTGTGTGTGTCTAGAGTTTAAGGAAGGTATTGATTTGGGATGATCTAGATGGTAATAGAATAACGGGTGGATAATGTCCTGGGTTGGAGTATATTCTATTTCCATCTCCGTGAGCTGTTGAAACCAGGTGGAGCAGTGTTCCTTGCCTCCTCCCTCTGTACTATCTCCTGTTAATGGGCCCATCAGCACCTTGCCCATGACTCAGAGATAACTCCTGCCTGGACTATCTCCTGTTAATGGCCCATCAGCACCTTGCCCATGACTCAGAGATAACTCCTGCCTGGACTATCTCCTGTTAACGACTCATCAGGCCTTATCACATGACTCACCATCCCATTGTGAGATGCTCCACCCAGATGGAGGAACCAAGCACTCCAGCCTGAGTGCTCAGAATAAGCTGAGATTCTGAACACCGGAGCAGCGCTTACCAACTGGACTCCCAGAGGACAAGAGCTACTGCTGGACCTTCAGACCTTTTTTTCTACAGGATTACCACTTCAACAGAACCACTCTGCTTGGCCTGCTACCACCACAGGGTGTCAGGTTGTATTCTGTCTTTGTCAGTGTTCTTGTACTATTGCACTTAGTTATTTATTTTAATTTTTTCCTATTAAATTATAATTCTGACTTGCAATCTCCCACTGGTTGGATTTCAGACTAGTACAGAAGCAGAAGTGAGCCTTGAAAGTGTTAAACTACAGTGATTACAACTTTGTCTCCAGCAGCAGTTACAATAGACCTGTGCCCTCCGGATAGGCAAACAATGTTAAATTGCTGATCAGGAGAAACATGTGTCAGTGACCCTCCCCAGCACAAATGTGCTCATTGTTTGTTTCTACCCCGACCAGCATCTGCCACACTAAGCTTAGGTCTGCAAGTTGCCAACAGGAAAGCTTTTGACAAATTGAATTTTGCTGACAAATTGATGGAAGAAGCTAAGATATCTCAGCTAGCTAGAATATTTTTATAAGGCTCCTCTTACTGCTTTTAAAAATGTCTCTCATCCTAAATCTGTCACAGGGCTAGCCCATCTCATCAAAAATTTCTCAGATGTCTATAAAAACCTGTGAAGTAACTTACACCACAAGAAGAAGTAGCCAAAACTTGTTTTGCTGGTCATTATTTTTCTACTGTTTCAATATATGTTACTGTCATTTCATATCCTCACATTGTCTCTTGCCTTATGTTTAAATTGCAATTTTTCATATTGGTGCATACAGTGTCTGATACAAAGGGGTCTGTGAGAATCATCAGCAGTAGCTGAGATGTATCTCAGATGCAGGTACATGGAAAAGAACGATTGAAATAGAGCATTTATGTATAGCATAACCTTCTCAAGTATTTTCAGAAGAACTAAATATAAGCTATTTATGTCATTAAACAGAGATTAGAGTTGTTACATATTTATGTCTAACTAGGAAAATCACTCTAATTGATTCAATCTTAGCTCAGAGCTTGAACAAAATATATGTGAAAATCACAGAACATCTCTTATGTTTATGAAAGCATAAGAAAAATGATACATTGAGATTAGCTGCTGCTTCAGACTCAGAAATTTAAAAAAAATATAAGGATACTGGGGTGAGAACTGGAGTGAAATGACCTCTGTAGGCTTAGAAATCCATGCTGTATGTGGTAGAAATAATTCCCGTGTGAAAACACAATTGATGTTAAATCAATTGCCAGATTTTTCCTTAATTATGGCCATAGAAGATTTAGTTTATTAAAAAGCCTGTCTCAACTCTTGTTTACATGTACAGTGCAGCTGAATTTGGTAGACTTGAATTATGGCTAATAGTATTAAAATATGATAATATTTTAGAGACTGTTAGGGGTCCAAATCCTGCAGCCATTTTGCATGAATAGTGCTTAACCCTTCCATATGTAGTAAACATTTGCACTAATAATGAGAAAAAAAAGAAAAGAATACTGCTTATGCCATTCCAAAAATCAAACCTATCTATTTAGTTGTATGCAAAGCAATCTTGTGAAAAACTTGGCATTAAATAGTTCAGTCCTGTTTCTAACAATGTTATAAACTTGCTAAATCTATCAATATTTTAGAATTCTTAGGGTTGGAAGGGACCTCTGGAGACTCTGTCGTTCAATCCCCTTGCCAAGGCAGGTTCAACTAGGGCAGGTTACATAGGAGCACATCCAGGTGGGTTGTGAATGTCTCCAGAGAGGGAGACTCCATGATCTCCTTGGGCAGCCTGTTCCAGTGCTCTGCCACTGTGAAAGGAAGTTTTTCCTCATGCTGAGGTGGAACTTCTTGTGTTTCAGTTTACTGCCATGGTTCCTCATCCTGACTCTGGGCACCACTGAAAAGAGTCTGGCACCATCCTCTTGACAAATGCCTATGAGATATTTATACACTTTAAGGAGATTACCTCTCAGTCTTCTCTTTTCCTAACTAAACAGGCCGAGTTCCTGCAGTGTCTCCTAATAAGAGAGATGCTTCAGAATGCATGTGTGTCATTAATATACAAGCTAAAGATCTGAGCTATTTCACAGAATGATTGACATTAGAGCAGTCCTTTGGAGATCATATAGCTCAATCTCTCTGATGAAGCAGGTTCAGCAGGTTGCACAGGATCATGTCCAGGCAGGTTTTTGAATATCTCCAGAGAAGTGTAGACAAAACCCTCCCCTGACAGCCTGTTCCAGTACTCTGTCACCCACAAAGTAAAGAAGTTTTTCTCGTATTTATATGGAACTTGCTGACTTTCATTTTGCACTTGTTGTCCCTTTTCCTTTTGATGGACATCACTGAGCAGAGCCCAGCCCCATCCTCTTGCCCCCTGCCCTTAAGATATTTGTATACATTGATAAGATCCCATCTCATTCGTCTCTACTCCAGGCAGAGCAACTCCCTCAGCCACATAAGAGAGATGCTCCAGGTCTCTAATAACCTTCACAGCCCTTCACATGATCCACTCCAGGAGCTTCCTGTGTCTCCTGTACTGAGGAGCCCAGAACTGCACACAGCTCTCCAGTTGTGGCCTCACCAGGGCTGAGCAGAGGGGCAGGATCACCTCCCTCATCCTGCTGTCAATGCCCTTCCTCATGCACTCCAGGATAACGTTGACCTTCTTGGCCACAAGGACACACTGCTGGCTCATGGACAGCTTGTTGTCCACCAGGACCCCCAGGTCCTTCTCTGCAGAGCTGCTTCCCAGCAGGCCAAAGTTACCACTCCTGAAGTCCAGGCTAAAATCTACATCTGAGTGTTGCAATGGAAAGAATTGCTTAAGAGCTAAGTATGCCAGTATGAAATGAACAAGACATCAATTTGTAAGTGGAATCAGAATAAAAAGGGAATAATTTTTGAAGAGTGCTTTATTATAACACCTGACATCTACCACTTCTGGCAAAGGATAAAAGGAACTTTTACCAGGAAAAAAACATTACTATAAGAGCCTGGTGCTAAAAGCTGTATGTAGAGTAGTGGCAGTGGATGCAGGAAAAAAAAACAAAACAACAAAACCAAGCCTTGTTTTATGAAAATACAGTGGGCATTTTTACAGGTCTATTTCTAACTCCTTGTGCAAAAATCTGCTGATAGTGTAAGAAACACTTTTTGCAAAATCACACTGAAGGCTTCCCCGTGAGTGTGAAATATCTGAAAAGGAATGGCAATATGCATTAGGGGAGAAAAGGAAATTTCAGCAAAATTTTAGGAAGGTGGAATTGGAAGCCTTTGGAGAGGATAACAATGCTTAAATGACATAGTCTTTATGATGCAAATTACCTGATGTGAATCCATATTTTGTCACTTGACTTTTATGGTTTATTATGGATTATTTTTATGGTTATGTCAGCACAGGTTATCTGAGTGGAACAAACTTCCTGATGTAGTTTAGATTTTTTGTTTGCAGTTGCTAACCTGATTGGGGACATAGAAAAGAACGTAAGGCAGAAATTTTTGAGGTAAGTCTCAGTGTGTGCTGTCATTGAAAATACCATTGCTGCAAAGCTCAATATATCTTTCTAAAATGACAAAGTTACACAAATCTAGTTTGTTTCAAAATATTATTTTTCATCAGTTCCAGGTTTGCCCTTTTGTGCTTCCTTGTCTGTCCATACTCTGGACATATTCCTGCAGCATGAAAACTCTCTTCATTCTTAACATCTGTTCCAAAATTATTTACTAAAATAGTATTTTTCATTAGTATGATGAACTATACTTTAATTTTAAAATGACATTTCCCTGCTGAAAGCTTCACTAACCATGTTTATACATTGTATGTGCTTATTTATAATTTTGCAATGCTCTTATCACCTTCTGTACATAGGCAAACCTTTTGTGATCTATTTTTCTGGAGAATATCTTGGCTCTTACAATACTCTTTGTATTTTCTTTCCTTTCCTCCAAAAGATGTACTTTTTGGAAGATGATCCATGTTCTGTAATAGAGTCACTAGGAAAGTTCACTGTTTGAAGACTTCCTGAGGAAAGTTCAGTGTTTGAAAATGTTCTTTTGTCCAAAATCAAGCCGAATAGATAAAATATTCACAAAATAGAAACAGTAATAAAAGATTCAATTAAGATGTGTCAAAAGGTCAGAGCTAGTAAGTTAATTTTTACAGGGTTGCTGCACATTTTATTGATGAGAAAATATCTGATAATCCTATCTAATAAATTCATTAGCATAAAGTATTTTATTCACCTAACTGTTTGACCTGAAAGTGAAGTCAAAATTCAGTGGAGTTAAAAAGATAAAATATTTCCTTTAGATCTTGAAACAGTGGAAAAAAGCAATGTTTCCACCAAAGAATTTATTCTTTATAGCACTGTATGTTTTGATAAAAAGATTATAATTTTGATAATCTTTTAGTTATACCTTGTAAGCTGATTTGGTAAACAGACATTGCTAGCAGTCACAGTGATTTGAGTTTGTGAGCTCTGCTTCCAGATCTGGGAACTTCTGGGAGCCTCAGGGTGTGTGGTGGTGTTGCTGGTGTGCACTGGTACAGCTCTCTACAGAGCTCCTAGAGACTCTCGAGTTCCTGTTTCTGGTAGTGTCCATCAGATATTGCTGGTCAAAGGATACTTTACCCTTCTTGTCTTCAGCTGGCTTCTGAAGAGGTAGTGATAATCTCGTTCAGCTGGTGTTAGAGAGACACCTGCACTGCCTGCCAGCCCAGAGTTCAGCTCCCAGCAGTACCCAAAAAATGCATTAGTTTGTGCAGAAGCATGCACTGGGAGGGGGCAGAAGCTGCTCATTCCTCATAAGAGTGGTGATGGACCACAGCAGAATTCCGTTCTGAGTCCACAGTAGGTCTGGAGCAGGGATGCAGCTCTCAGGGCCTGTGCGGACAGAGGGAGAGCTCACAAAGGCAGAGGAAGAGTGATAGAATCATAGAATTGTTTAGGTTGGAAAAGATCTCTAAGGTCATTGAGTTCAACTGTTAACCTAACACTGCCTGGTCAGTCCACCACTAAGAAAGGTGGGAAGAAGAGAAGGAAACTGCACTCTGGTAAAAAGATTAGCTCCAGAAGCCTAGAGTGCTTTTATGGAACAAATGATGGTCTGGTGAATATTTGTGGATCAGAATCTAAGAGATAAGTGAGGACAAGAATGTGGAGTGCTCATTGAAGGCTTAATACTCCCTGACAGCAGCTGGAGGGGCTGTGTGATGAGACGTGAAAAGTTAAGGAGATTTCTGGAAGGTTACAAGGATAGCTTCATAATACAGACACTGGTTGGCACAATCACGGATGACACAGATGGATCTACTCTTCACTGGGAAAGAGGTGCTGGGATGTGGCAATTAATGGCAGCCTGGGCTGTAGCAGCCATGGAACAGTGGATCTGAGGTGTTGTGTGACAAGTTTGTGCAATCTCTAGTCCTTAACACGCTCGAGATGGGACTTACTAAAGCCCTGATATATTAGTCTGATCTGATCTCACAGCTGAAGGGCTTTGAGTAAGAAGCTTGGTCTAGGGGCCTCCTGAAATCCATTTCAACTTGAACTATCCTTGAAACTCTCCAGTTACTATCCATCAGATGAAGGGCCTGTTAAATGAGGAAAGATGGAATGTGGAGGTTGTCTATAGACAGGGATTTCAGCAGTCTCTGCAGGAGAACTGTTTCCTTTTCTGGGCCATGAGATTTAGTTTAGCCACCTGAAAAATTAAGATATTTTAGTGCTGATTTCCTTGTTTTCTTCTACTATCTTTGTTGTCTGTTGAAGAGCCTGGAGGATTTGAGAACAGAGAACTTTTAACAGAGATTAAAATCACAACTTCTCATCTGCAGAGGCCAGGTATCTGAAGCTAGTATTCAACACTACACTAAATCTACCTGTAAGCCTTAGAATTCTGAGTTAAAAAATACTATGTATGCTGATACCATATGAAAAGGTCTATATGTTTTAAGAATTTTTAAAAGTGTTCATGAGTTGCTTTCTCACAAACAGGTCCTTTATGGCACTGTCAGTCTTCTTACAGCACCAGGACATCATCACAAGCACTTTATTTCATCTTCAGCTTGTCCAACACAAATGGCACAAATGCTGACAAACCATGACAAATAATTTCGTACAGAAAATCTACCAGCAGTAATAATGGCACCATGACCTGATTATATAGCAGTGAAGACAGATAGCAGCTCTTTTTTTCCTTTTTGGTGGATACAGGGTTCTATAGAAGTTTTGGAAGAGAAGACACTGTGTAGATTTTTGACCTAAAAGTAATGTATGACAAAATCATGTAAAGAATAATCAGAGATAATCTTAGTAAGTAATCATTTACTCCATTTATATTTACACATGGACATGAAGAATGAAAGTGTCTGAAAATAAGAAGTGATTTGTACCTTTTTGTAACAGAAATTTAACCTAGAGTTTCCTGTCTGTTTCACTGTATTCATCTAGGAAATAAATTTTTCAGCCTTGAATCCAGATTAATATGTTTTATTTCTCTTTTCTAGAAGTCTTTTAGGAAAATTCTCCTTTAGTTTTAGATGTAAAAGTACATGCAATACAATGAAGACATTTACATCTTAAGGCCTTTTGCTTTAATTCATTCAGTAGAGAATTTTTAAATTCACCTTCATGTAAGAGATTAAGTTGAAAATTTCTTTTTGTCCTCTCTTAAGTCTTGTCCATCATCAGTTTCTATGAAGATTTTTATTTCCAAATCATCTTCTGCTTGCAGCCATAAGTAACCTAGCAAAGAAAAATGCTGAAACTGATTTTTTTTTTTTTAATCAGAGTTTCAACACTAATACGAAGTATTAATGTCCACCTCATATGCTTACACCAACAGATTGACCCCCCGAATGTCACACAATCCAGGCAGATGGGAATTAGATCTACTTTGGCATTCCTCAATTTGCTGTTAAAACTGAGAAAGCAAGCTTGGAAATTTGAGAATCTATTGCTTTTTGAAATGGAATGGAAATCTTGTGATATCTAAACTATTGAAGCAGAATACCACAAATGCACAGGGAAGAAAACGAGGACTTTTTTCGTAACAGTTGTTTCCATTATTCTAGGATTCGAATTTGTGTGAGCTTGAGGCTGCCTTCACCAAGCTCAATGTTTCTAATTATTTCCAAATTTTAGTACCTAAGTTATGGTGTGCCTTTCAGTAGTTATCTCTCATGATGATCTCTTTCCATTTAAATGCTACAACTATAACCCTGCATCATCCTTTCCATGATAATGAAATAATAGGGTTGGTCATAAGACAGTAAGGAAAAGATGCAGGAAGTAGCAACAAGATGCCCCATGGTTAACAAGTGCAGCTTCCTATTTCTGCCAGTTTCAGATGGAAGCTTTTGAGAAGGGAAAAAAGACAAAAAATCCACACAAAAATGCAGTGACACTTTGTACATTGGACACCCTTCAGAGCTGGAGGGATTTTTTTTCAGATAACATAAGACAACTCAAAAAATTCTGTTGTTCAGCAGTAACAGAAATAATCCCCCAAAAATATAGGAATGGGAAAGCTGCAAAAAAATTTATGTTTTAAAATGCCAAGCTGAAAGAATTTGATGTCACCTTGAAGGAACAAATTGTAGTATCAAGGATTTTTAGGGGTAACATGGCTTTTGAAAAATACTACGTAAGAGAATAAAGCATGTAATTTAGGTGAGAAAGAGAATGGCAGCAATTCCTTGGCTAAACAACTTCCTGTTTTACTTGAAGACTGCGAAGAAAGGTTCATGCTTGTTAACCAGGTCAGGGCTACTTTTTATCCCTGTTTTTCATCATTAGACAGGCTACCAGAGAAAAAAAAAAGTTTAGGGATTGGATTCAAGTATATGGGGAACTGAGTCCTTTCATCCACTTAGCTTTTAAGGTAGTTTCAAACATGTTTTGGATTTGGAGAACTGTTTCATCTGCTGGTTTGCCCTATTATTAGCAGACTTAGACTCTGATTCCTACATCCAGTGTTATACTGGGTTCCTTCTCTAGTGTAAACCATGTCCTGTTTTTCTGCAGTGTTGTACTGCTGTTTCTCTACCGTCAGCTTCAACTGGCATGAGTTGTTGGCAAGCCCTGATATAAAACTAGCTCAGACCAGAAGAAAACTTTGGAGATTAATGACAAAAGGCAAGACTGTAAAAGATGACTATATATATATTTTTTTTTAGTAGCAACGTATTTATTTTTAATACCAAGCTTTGCAGATATATATATAGAGAGAGAGATATATGTATGTGTATATACATAAATAAATGTATGTCTCAGAACCTTTTATTTTCAACACTTTAGCCACATTAAATATTCTGGAATATAAGGTTCTATTTGTGGAAAGGTGCCACTTTTCAATAGAGCATAGAGGGGTTTTTAATATGAAAAAACCAAGCATTTTTCACCAAGTTTCTTTGCTGAGAAATTAAATTAAATTGAGGTCTTAATAAAGTACGAAAAAGTTAAGATGCTTTCCTGTAATTTTGTACATATATGATAATTTTAAATGTTTCTGAATTCTTAGATTTAACAAATTAATACACCTAACACCTTAAGACAAATTTAATATGAACTTTTAGTGACACAAAATTAAACGATCACTCATATCAGCTCAAGGAAGTGAATTTTTACTTCATATTTCGATATTATTAAAGCATCGGATAAAAGCAGAAGAAGCTGTGTGCATTTTTACCTCTGTCACATTTTCTGAAATCCACTCTTATGTAGTAATGATTTACCCAGGATTTATAGAAGTATTAAAAAAAATTTACAAAGAGGTTAAGTAACAGAGCTATTGGCAAAGCACTTTTGTGTGTATGTGTAAATTTTGGTATAAATTATTCATGTAAAGGATAATCTTTGTTTTCAGAGCAACTTCAAATATATACTATAATTAGCTTGTGTGTTTGATTAAAGCCAGCAATTGAATGGTATGCTATAAAAAAATAATGTAATTATAGAATAACCCATTAAATTTCACCAATTTTACTGACTATGCCAATGATATTTTTTTCAGAAATAGAAGTAGGACACAACATATTATCTACTGCAGATAAAAATACAGAGGCTAAGGTTGATGCCTTAAATGGCTACCTAGAAACAGAGGCTAGACAGGAATTAAGGAATAAAGGAGGTATTTATTTGAAAGGCCTTCAGATGCACACTTTGGGCTCCAGAGGATCCTGCCTCGCTGGATCCCAAGATGGACAACAGGTCACGAGTTCTTCACACTTTTATATCAGCATAAATTCACCAATTAAAACTTTAGCTAATGATGCAATTTCTCCAAGCTTTTCTCCCCTTCCCAAGATGAGAGTTTACACTTTTTGGGCCTAGGATGGTCTGGGTGTCCTTGGAGAGCAAGCTGGAGAGGCTTTGTTATGTCTGTCTTAGCAAAAGAGAGGAGCACTTAACAAGCTACAAGAAACTTCAGAGTCACACTAGCAGTACAGGATTTGACAAAATATAAAAGTTAAAACCTAAGGCAAGTCTCCTGACAATACTGCCAAACAGGAAAAATGGACCCTCTCTAAGAAATGTTAGAGAAGTTAATAAGTTTTAAGTTAGATGTTAGTTGATATATCCAGTGATCACTGAAAAAAAAAATCTAAAGGAAAGCAATGTTTCTCCTTATTTAGTAAGTAAACAAAAGGAATAAACAAGCCATTCAACATATGCATGAAATATTGTGCTGAGACATCTGGATTTTGTTTGGATACGTAATTGAATAAAGATTTCAAATATAAGTAAATATCCTCTTTTATTTTCCATTTTATTGAATGAGATATGACCAAATTATTCACTAAAATAACTTACATGGCACTTTAATTATCTTTTTTTTCTATAAGGACACTATATTTTAGTTAAATTCTCTGTCAGTTAAAATAGCAAGAATATAGTGAAAAAATACCATCATCTGGGTTGTTTATTTCAGATGTTTAATTTTGAGTGATTGCCTTATATGTTTCTCATTTGAAAAATATTGTGTTTACCTGGCTTACCAAATATGAGGTCTCCATTTAAAAAAAAAAAATGTAATGTAATAATGACCAAGGAGGAGGTTTCAATACATTACTTTTGTTTGGTCATGAGACAGTGTAAGATACATTGTGTTGTCAGCAGCATTTAACTTAAAACATCAATATTTCTACTTTAAACGGTTAATCTCAAGCAACATGTGATAATCAACAATGTCGTATTCCAAGTGCCACCAAAATTAGGCTACTTAAGCAAATGCATTTGCCAGTGAATCTGAGATAGGTCAAAAAAGATGTTTCTGGTCAGTTTCTGTGTTTTATTGGGAGGCTTCTTTAGGTGCAGCAGCTCTGGTCATTACAAAAGAAGGTCATGTAGGCCATGGTCAATAATTTGACATAGAGTGTATTTAACATAATCTTACCTGTCTTGCTCTCGATAAAAAGAGTTTTTTATTCATTTGTGTACATAACTCCTTGATTAGCAAATACAGTTTTCCCTCCTGTCACACAGAAAGAAAAAATATCAGTTTGGAAATTCAATCTACTTTATCTCCGTTCTTTCAAGATCTGGCATCGTTTCACAGAAGAGGTTCACTTAAACTTTTGAAGACGTATTGAAATTACAAGCCAATTGCAAGAAAGCATCATACACTTTACATTTGATTTATATGCTGAAGCTGCTTGCATGAAGGTCCCAAATTCAGAAAACTGTCTGATGCACTGCCATCAGCTGGTAAGTGCAGAGGAGTAGTGCTGCAGTGCCATTGGAAGCTGTACAAAAGGAGACAGAGAAGTTGGTGCTTAGTTAAGATTTTTGAGTGAGCTTCTACAGAGTTGCAATTTTTTTGTTACCTAGAAGTTTAGCTAATATGGACTCAATGGGTCTGGCCATGCACTGGAATTACTAAGTGCTGTTCACATTTCTGGCAGAAACCTGCCCTGCTAGAGATACTGAGTCTGGCTGTGTCCTTTATCTTTGGTCACCTTTTTGTGTTATAGACTTTGTTGTACATTTCCTAAGGCAACAGAATCTTCATCTTCAAAGGGCTTCTTATAAACTAAAGAGCATACAGTGACTGAGTATTAAAATATTAATCTTTTGGAGAACTCCTAAGAGTTGACTGATACAATGTCAACTGTTCAGTTGTCTACCTCACACTTAAGTGAGAGGAAAAATATGTTTTACCTGGAGCATTATTTTCATGGCTAAGTACAAATTTAGACGGCTGGCACAAAATCCTTCCTCCTGATGGTGGCAACTAACATTAAATGGTAACTTAAACAGACTTTGCCTTGCAGTATTCAGAAAAAGTGAATATTGTTAATTTTAAGAAGACACTCAAACTATAAAATTTTGTGCCATTTTTTGGCCACTGAGCAAGGAAAGAAAAACAAACAAAAAACCCCCCAATGTTCTAAGTTGTTTATTAACAGTTGTATACAGAAAACTTCTCCCTTATTGCAAAATGCTTGAGGAAATCTATTAATTTTTAGGAAGTGAAAAAGTGAGCGCTCACAATTGCATCTGCTGCTAAGGCATGCATTTGCTAGTTTAAGGGAAAACCCTAAGTTTATTCAGTTTTGTCTTAAATCTTGCAGTTTCTATTTACCCATTAAGTAGAGTATGGAGAAGAGAGTGAAGAAACAATGACACACAGTAGCTTTAATCACCAGAATGTTCTCTCTTCAGCTTGAACTTACCAAAAGTGCCTTTTCTGTTCTAAAACTCCAATTTTAATTTACAAATTTGCTTCAACAATTGCACAGTATGGACTGAAATCTTCTTTCAGTGAACACATCTGTTATATCTCTGAAACCGCATGAACGTGGTTTTAAGAGAGTTTGGGTTAGATTTAACCTAGAAACACATAATAAATCTGCTTCCCAGGATGCTCTCATTCTCTCACCCTTGAATGACTGGTCTTTCAATTTTCTACATCAAGGAACTTTTTGGAATATGGCTACTCTATAATTTATTATTTAAGTACTTTTAATGCTATGTGCTTTTTTTTATAGTACTATTAGACAGGTACTTTTGAAATTGTGACTGAAAGTTTACATACTTAGTGCTGTCTTAAAAAATGCTAATTTAAGTTACATAGACTTTTTGTAAAATGAAGTTATGGCAATATATAAGATAGTTATTGGTATAGCTATTGATAGCTTAGTTTTACGGATATTTTTTTTTTTTACAATTTGTTAAATATTACAAGATGAAGAATAGAAATCCCTCCATAAGAAACAGAGGATTCAAAGGAGAGGGAGTTAACAAAATCATAAAATATTCAAATTTGGAATGGCACGTTTTCATAAATGCTATGTGAAGAAACATCATCCATTCCTCCTGCTTCTGAAGTTTGCTGTCTTAGACACCTACCTGGTGCTCTAGGTCTTGCTCTTAGGAGATTAGGAAGTGTGAAGGAGGCCCTTATGAATGTGTGTTTCGCCAGGGTTGCTCTCCTTCTTGTTACTAAATTTCATAATGAATGAATCAAACTGCAAGCGGAAGATAAAGTAGTCATCTTATGCTGTCTGTTTTGTTGGTTTGTTTTGTTTTTCTTCTGCAAAGCAAACACCTCAATAAAATTTTAAATTTTTTCATTATTTTCTCATTATAAGAAGTGGAACTTATATACATCTTCAGTTCATATAGTATTGTGTAATCTTGAGCAGAAATAATAAGGAAACTAACTTGAGAGTGATGCTGAAAAGTTGATAATATTCAGCCCTTGTATTCAAAGTATGTCTTAAACAGAGAAGGATAAATATCATTTTTATAAATATCAATAAATATCAATTGTAAATTTCTGTCCCATTGGATTTAAGGTTAACAAAGTTAAGATGAAGGTATTTTCCACAAATAATGCATACTAGATGTCTACAATGCAGCTAACACTCAACTTAATGTCTGTCATTTATTTGCAGTTGAAAGCATAAAAAATGTGGAGAATAAGGTGGTTTGATGTATAATTTTCTTTCAATTACTGCCAAGGAATTATTCATAATCATATATATAGTAGTTATGAAGAGTTGGTTTTTTTCTGAAGTTTAGTTGACTTTTGGAGTACAGTTTAAAGCATTTGTGTTCAGATAGGGTCCCAGCTGAATATTTGGTGTTTGTGCTAGCTAATACATACAGCAATTCAAAGTGATGGTTTCTGAATTACTTTATTTGAGGAACAAGAGGAGGGGGAATGTGTTTTGTTTAATTGCATGTTTTGAATTCATAAGACATAGCACGTTCTTTCATGAGGAATGTCAAACAACAGTAGTTATTTCCTTAATTATGCTCCAAGGCCTTACATTTGTTCTCTTGGACAGCTTTCTAGAAAACTTCTGCCTTCTGGCTGCCGGAGTTCCCAGTGTTCAGAGAGAATACAAGCATTGTTATATCCTTTGCTACCTCAGAGACTGTTGGCTTTGTCTCACTCCTCTGTAAAGCTGTGTGAGACTGGCATTCATAGTGTACACCAAAATTATAGTAGAGACTTTAAAACAATACAGTGTAATGTTAATTTATTTATTTAATATGGGATTTATTGGTTAGGATATTTTTTTTTTTTACAATTTGTTTGCCAGGCCTGAAAATCTTATTTGCATGGCAATGAGAGAAAGTCCTATATCTAGTCCTAAATCTAGGTTTTATTTTAGAAACAAAAAGCACAGAAAATGGTGTATTCATAAATGCATTCACTGCATGTGGTTGCATTTGGCAACCATGGGGGATTTCTGGCCCCAAATTATCAGGCTTCTTGAATCCCATCTCATACATCTCATACACAGTGGGTGAGGATTGCTGGTGTGCACCCAGTGTCTGAGCAACCGACTAAGCTCTGAATAAGATGTTTGTCATTGCTTACTCAGAGATAACGCTCAAGGTGTTAAGAGAGGCTGAGGTGCTCAGGGTCATGGCTTGAATTCTTACAAGAAATAGAAATGACCTTTGTATTGTTAAAGTGTGTGAAAAAAGGGAAGTGTGATATTCTTTAAGAACTACTTACTCAGATTATCCCATGTTTGCCTCACGCAGTCTCTCACCAAGTATATTGTATTTCAAGACCAGCTTCAGGATCTTGGACATATCTGGGCACCTTTGCCCTCAGCAGTGTGCTTATGCTGTAATTGGGTGTGGAAAGGAGCACCACTGCTGGTCTGCACTGGATGCAGGATCACACACTTCTTGCTACTACTCCAGCTTTTTCAGGGGACAAAGATAAACTAGTGGAGGAAAGGGGAACCTGAATGAGAACCTGTGAGGTGTGTGACTGCCTCTGATTACATCCTGCTCTCTGCCCTCCTAAGCACCTGAACAGGGAAGTGTTTTCTGGTTTTGAGATATGAGAATGTTTTTGTTTCATATGCTCTTCTGCCATCCTCAACTGGGTTTCTTTCATGTACATAAAGCCAGCATAAACTTGAGAGTATGAATTGATTAGTGTAATTAAGTACAACTTCTGGAGTACTCTACAAACATCCCCTGACAAGTCATCTCTTTACTATTCTCCTTTGTTAATAACGGAAAGATTACTTGTTACTTAGATTGCGAAGCTGAAACTGTGTTTTTAAACTGCTACTGACCAAGCCAGATTTGCCTCCTCTGTCGCTGTGGCCCCTTTTGTACCCCACAGGGTTAAGCTCGGTGCCTTACTGACGCAGTGAAATGCACATTATCTTTTTTCAACCATCAGTCGACATTTAGTCAACAACTAAAAACTAAATGAAGCTCTTCATGACAAATGTACTTCTAGCTCATTATGACAATAAAAGGCGTAATATTCGTAACTCAGCCTATTAAAAAATCTATGCTGTGCAGCTCTGTGTGCATGAAATTTTAACTGGTGCATTTCAGAGTATCAGAATTACTTACGCAAAAAGATATGGATATGAGTTGACAGATGTGTCCATGAATGCTTAGGAATTCATGGTAAATGACTGAATCTTACTGTTTAATGACTTAAGGCCTTATTCTGGTGGAATATGCACATCGTGTGTGATTAATTCCAACACAGATATGGTAGAACACCACTGTCTATGTTACGTAAATACTATTTCAACAGGATTTATTCTTACTATCTGAAAACTTCATAAGAATCTGAGGATTCATATTCAGTGGAGCAAAGGGAGGTTACAGTGTCTATGTGGAACTTTTCCAATGGCTAAAGTTGTAATCATTTATCAGTATTCTATTTAGAAATATTGCAGAACTTGTCCTATGAGCCTGACATTACTCAGTCTTTCACCCTTTTATTTGGAAACATCACTCAAATTAGTCAACCTTCTGTGCCAGGGTGTCTAGTGACATTTTTCAAAGGTTCTTTTGGAACACAGATATTTCCCTCATTTCATAGAAGCTAACCTCATCTGCAGAAAGTCAGTGAAGATTTATCTGTGCAGTCTGGATTCCCAAAGGTGTTGGAAATCTTTGACTCAATTCATGCCAATGGCATCTACTGGAGATAATGAAAGAATCTGTGAGAATAGATTGAGCATGATGATGATGCATAAACCACTGCCACAATTTTATGACAAATTTCTGATTTATATATGTTTGTTCAAATGATAATGCTTATAGTATCCTTTTTTTTTTTTCTGAAACTCAGTTATTGCTTGAAACTGATCACAAATTAAGTTTGTTAAGAAGATGGGAGAAATATATTTTATGGAAAAACAAAAAGAAAACATAGAGCCCTCACTGAACCATCAAGGATTTAATCAACAAACTCATGAAATTTGTTTAATATTGATGACTCAAGCCTTATCTCTGCTATCTTATATCCTGGCACTTTTCTGTGGACATCTGATCCTTAATTGCATAGTCCCAAAATGACAACTTGAAATATCTTCATGGAGCTGACAAAGCCTATCAGGTATGGCTTGATACAAAGCATCTCAGTGATGCTGTTTTGGTATAGCTCTGTGCAGCTCAGTGGGCAAGTGATATGAAAGGTTTTGGGTTTGGGTTTTTTTAAATTATTATTCTGTCAGGAACCTGCTTTCACACCTTAAATTGTGGTGGCAGACTACAGCCCTAAGCAGATGTATCAGATACAAGAATATGTCTCAAAAGGATAAATTTTCTGTGTTAATGGATTTGCACTTCTGGACATGTCTCCTGCAGCTCTGAAAGACCAAGATCATGGACTTGTCACTCCAGAAACTGATCAGTGGCTTTCGTTGGCTGCAGAATGCCTCCTCTGGTAGAATTGGAGCAAGCTAAATGGGAATGAGTAGTGCATATAGGCTCTCACATCCAAAACTAAGCAGAATGTGCTAATGAGAAGGTCATAAACCAGTCTCTATCACTCATTCTTTTACCCTGATGGTACATCAGAGGCTGCAAAATATCAACATTCTGGTATACAGACATCCAGTGCAGGGAACATATTTTTCAGATTCTTTTCTTAGGTTATTTAATCATCACAATCAAGTTCAGAATTAGAAAGAAGAAGAAGAAAGTAATGGCTGAAAACACCATTCTTACAGTTTTTATGCGCATGGTTTGAATCATCAGCTGTAGACATTTAAACTGAGACACATTAAACTGGTTAATGTGCAGAATGATAACTAAACATCTGACCACCTGGTTGATTAGCATTTAGAAAGAAATTGTACAGTTGAGAAATAGAAACCAATTACAGACCTTAAGAAAGAATACGAAAGTCACATATCTTGTAAATATGAAACTGAGGAACTTAATAAAAATCATTTTTGCCAGCTGTTTCCAGATTTGCTAAATCAAAGTAAATGGGTTTTAAAAGCCATTTAGCAGATGGAAGGAAAATGTTCACATTTCCTAAAGTGTTAATGAAATTTAGTTATAGCAAAATTGGAAGAAACAAAAAATAGAAACAATGGTTATGTGAAAACAGCAGCTGTCACAGTAAGACACTGAAATGTAAAATAAAACCCAACCCCCAAGAAACTACAGGTTACCTTTCCTCTTTTCTTAATAAAAGAGTGACAAAAGGAAAAGAAAAAAGTGGAAATGTTGGGTTTTTTTTTTTTTCAAATCTTGCTAATGAGTGCCATTTTTTATTAGCCAGTGGTTATAATGCAGCACAACTAGCTCATAAATACACTACTACTGAGACTGGTAATGACTCAAATGATGGTCATAAATCTATTCAAATTGATACTTAGTGCATTGATAAAGAAGGCCAACAGCCCAAAACATTTTAAGTGTTTGTTTCAAAAGTTTTGGCACACAGAACTTTATTTCCCTGCAGGGATCATCATGCCATTCTTAGAAGCTTTATGTATTTGCCTGTGAGACTCAGACAGTGAGGCAAAGAGAAACAGCATTTCTGGAGCATAGCAGAATCTAAGGAGGAGAAGAGCTGCTTATTAAGAGGCTAAGTATTATTCCTATCTTTATCCACAGAAATAAATATCCTAAAGATAAAATTGTGGTTTATCATTTTAGGCAGGAGAAAAGTAAAATAATGGAAGGCATCTGTATTGGCACAAAAAAACAGTTTCCACTTTGTATTAGCTACCAGGAAAAAAAAAATAGCTGCAGCATTAAATTCATCTGAAATGAAGCCCATGCTTCCTACAGGATAATAATAGTTCTAAATAGCTATATTAAGGTTTGGTTTTTTGTTTTTTTGTTTTTTTTTTTTTTTTTTAGTAAATGAAAAAGTATGGATCTTTGATAATTTTATTTTGTCTTGTTGATTTTGTTTGATCAGCAGGTGTGCAATGCATGGCAATGAATTTATTTTCTCTGTTTTTTGGTCACCTGCTTATGGGTCCTTTCTGATTTTCTACTTAAAANGGTCACCTGCTTTTGGGTCCTATACCTTCCTTTCTGATTTTCTACTTAAAAAACACTGACCTGCACATTATGACTAGACCTTTTGACTTTTGACTTGGGCACACAGTCTTGCAAAAGTACCCAAATCTACCCATCTAAAAGCAATTACTCATCATTATCTTACCTATATGTTTAGTGAAAAGTGCAAGGATGCAAATAAGCAGATATAAAATGTCTGTTTTAAAACATTGGTGAAGAAGAAAAAATTGCACATCTCTAATTTCAATACACAGACATACAGTAAGCATCCTTTGCAATTTCCTCATTGCATCTCCTGCTAAAAACTGGCTGTCAATTCTCTGAATTGGGATATTACTCCCATATGATTTGTAACGTGGTATGCATTTTTGAATGCTAAGTAAAACTTAAAAATGGCTAGAAAAAAATTGGCATAGCTGTCTTTTCTTTTTTTTTTTGCAAAATTACATTTTCCCATATAAAAAATATTTCACAGAAAAATATTAATTATAAATAAAATTATAATTTGAGTGTTCAAAGTGTATTTTTTGACTCTTTTAAATATTGCTGAAATCTCCCATTTTAATGAAATTATTTGAATTTTACTTTTCAGTTCTATGGTCTTCTAGCATATAAAATTGAATTGAACTGCAGTCTGTCTAAACTACTGTTTTACACATATTAATATACATGTTTAAAGTTTGACCTTTTTCTTTGAAATCATAATGGAAGCATATTTTGAAATAGTAGAATTTCCTATTCAATGAGAACTCTTGTTTCTGATTTCTTTTGGAAATATATTAACAATATGGTAGTTTAAGGAAAGTTTAATATTATTTGAGAGGTATGCACTGGGAATTCTCAACAAAATGTGTTACCTGCTGGCAGAAAAACTTGCTTTTGAGAAAACTGTGTTCAGGATTGTTTCTTAGGTAAGAAAAGGCATATCAGCGTTCTCAATAGCATACTGGATATTTGAAATGTAAACTTAAGTTCTAGCAACTTTAACTTGGCCCTCTGTCTCTTCAAAGATGTGCTGTAAACACCAGTGTGTAAACTTCTGGTATATATTTCTCTTTTCTGCTGAAAAAGCTCTGTAAGGTGCTAGTTACATCATGTAGAGACAAGCAGAATAGCTTTTGAAAGCACACTCAGTTCTGCCAGATGGATATTAAAACTTTTTGACCAGCTCCAGTTCTAAACTTGACTACCTGTCATCTATTATTACCACTGTACATAAACATGTATCATTAAGGGGCTCAAAGAATTTATGTCGTTCTTTTTGTGTCATTTTTGAATTTTGAGATGTCATGAGGCTTATTATTTAACTTTTCAAATTTCTATTTTAATTTGCTGGTGCTAAGAAAAAGTAGTAGTCTTAGTATATAAACATAAAATGGCCCTACATTCATCAGAGTATTATATGGTTTTCCCATAAGTTTATGGAGTTTGGGGAATTTCCAAGATATGAATATTAACTACAATATCACTGCACCAGAACAGTCCCTGAAGCATTAATAAAAAGTGTTATTTTTTGTGTACATGTTAGTAGCCATTGTACTGAGAGACTCAATTATTTTAGGACAATTTGCAATTTCTACTCAGCCAGATATCCACACAAGTTTTGAAAAACTTTTTCATGGCAGGAGTTGAGACAACTTTAGCAGAATCACTGATTCATGTTACCCAGAGAGAGTTTACCTTTATTATCAATTCAGATTTGAATGAAATATCCTATGCTTCTATTCCTATTGACCTTTTTAATTCTGCCTTACTGTCAAAGTGTCCAAAATGGTAAGATAATGAATAGTGTAATACTTTGGCCACACATCCTACTGTTCTATGGTTATATTTGGAACACTTTTCTTCCAGCAGACGTGAAGAAATTGCTGGATTTTCTTCAGTCTTAAGGTAGAATTATGTAAAAATTTTGGTCATGCAACACTTTAACACCAGTATCCTGACTGTCTCTCACCTTCTTATCCCTACTTTTTTGAGTAACATTTAAAAAAACCCCACATTAATATTTTCTCTCCAGCTATGCTAGAATTAGATTAAAACAAGTGTTAATTAGTTCTGGAGCAAATTAATAATAAATTAATGAGCTCCTGATTTTTGTACTACACACTGATACTGTGAAGGTATATTGTAAACATTAGCTTTCAAGATCATTTCTTTGGTGATAAAGGCTTCAGAGTATTTTATCCATTCCAGTCTAGATCCAGGAAAGTTAATGAAATCAGTTCATTCTGATGCATTTAGTGCCATATAATGACAGGTATGTACTGTGAGCATAATGTATGAGGCTCTGGGGCAAGATTACTGCATTTACGACTCTCATGAAGCAATTTCATGTCAAGTACTTGTCAGTCAGCCAGGAGAGAGTTTTCCTTCACAGAAGGCTTTGGAACTGGACACTATCTGTGGGAAAGAATTGAGCAACATGTTTATTACAGCATTTTGCATCTATTTGTGTACTTCAATTTAATCAAACCCAAAAACTATTTATGTAAAGATTTAGGTCTCTGTAGGTCAGGGCAGAGTGGAACAAGCTCGCTTACAAATGTGCATAAGGTATTTTGTAACAAGATCTGAAATACATTTCCATATCAGGAGATGATGAAGAAAGTTTACATGGATATGTGGTGAGTAGGATGGGAAGCATTGTACCTAATGCTGCAGCCTCAGTCTGAGTGGACCTGGGAGCATGTAGTTGTATAGTCACTATGGTATTATTTTACCAATTCTGATATTTCTCTCAAAAAGCCAAAATCCCAAAAATATCCTGAGAGGTTATTCATTCTGACCAGACACAAATTATTTGTCTTATTTTATTTCCAGTCTTTTAGGTCAACTGCAATGTATAATTTTTGTTGTTCTCATAGTCCTGATGGCTATCCATATTTCAAGAATTTTTGGGAGAGGGCTCACAAAGGTTTACTTTTTCTGTCTTTTAAGTTGAATTACCTCAAGAATGGAATCAATGGAGGCAGGTATTGCAGGCTAGTACTGCCTCTGTTGATGCATAATGAAATACCTTAAAAATCCTGTGCTTAGATTTATACATGAGCATGGATTTGTATAATTCTTCTAGAAACTTTTAGAATTTTTTCTCCCCTCTGTTACAGGGAGCCAACACAGCTGAGGTTAGTGAATGCATTTTAGGTAGCATCTCTTAGCAGAGGATTGAGATAAATTAAAACTAGCTGGCAAGTTCTGTAAAGGAAATTAATAAAATTAGAGGAGGGGAAGGGAAGGGAAGGGAAGGGAAGGAGAAAAAGACAACAGGTCTATTCTCTGGATATATGAAGTCATGAAATATGCTGAATTGGATACACTACCAAAGCTGAAATTAAGAACAATGATGGGAATGAGAAATGAAATATTTCCAAGATATAGCTAGTCTAAACCAGTATGTCTTTTGAAATTAACTAATTTTGAAACTACTGCTTAACTGCCAAGTAGGTGTATCTTGTATTTTTTCCTTTTTTTTTTTTTTTCCAAAAGAGCTATGGGGGTGTCATTTCTGCAATGAGTATTTCATACTAATTACATTTTTCTGCAGGCTGGATATTGTACAGAACAGATTAACTTGGACTTAACTTTTTTTGTGCAAAAGGAGACCCAAGAAGAGACAGCATAACAAACTTGTTTTTTCTCTTTTACTTTTATATTTGATTGAGCATATATGAATGAATTTTATATATTAATTACCTTACATTCAGAAAAAATTGAAAGGCGAAAAAAAAGTGAAAATTCAAGGTTAAGTTGGGAAACAAAAGAGAATAATGCATAGATTTTGCTGCATTTATTGGAATTCTTTGGTGCTTATAGTTTATTCTATTCACACTGTTCCCATCTGCAGCACCAGCTTGCTTGTCTTCCCTTAAGGACTGCAGGGTGTTTTAATAATAGGCCTTCAAGACCCCCATAGCAACGAGAAGTCTGATAAAATAAAGAGAAAAAGGAGCTGAAGTGATCCCTAGAGAAGGAAAACATATTTTCTACTTTCCATTTCCATTTCAAAACAGAATGATGGGCTGAACTAATAAAAGCCCATTGGCATTCCAACAAACCCAAACAGAGTTTGCCTGTTGGGTAGTAATTATATGTGCCAAGTATTCACATACATAATTAAGTAGTGTTCTGTTTCTTTAAATAAACATAATCGCACAGAAGCCAAGATAGTCAAATGGTTTCCTCATTATTTGAACTACAGAATAATAAGAAAAGTTTTCCAGTAAAATTTTATTTCCTTCTCAGCTCTCATTGGTTGACTTACAGAAATTAATTCAGTTGACATGAGAAACCCTCAGATATTATTAATTTCTGAAACACATTGTTATCATTTGGCCAGAGGTGCAAAGCATGTCAGTCCCTACTTGCAGCCAATAATCTAATCCTAACCACCTCTCTGAGTTTGGTTCTAACCAAAACTTAAGTTCTGCTTGCCTTTCAGTACGTACATGTCAAATTGACAGAGGTGCTGTTCTGGATCAATAAGGAATGTCCTGCCTAAACGTCTGCCAGCTGTACCAGTATTTTCAAACACTTTCCCTTTCCTGAGAAATACTCCTTTGCCAGACAGCTCTGTTTTGCTCCCTTAGGTGGCCTGCATGGTGCATTTTCCATGACAACGTGTGGGATGCGCAGAAGAGCTGCAGCCATGCACGGTGAGCTACAGCGCAACAGCCACCGTGCAGCAGCATCTCTGCAGACAGGGAGGGAAGATGGAAATCACTCCGTAAAAACTCCTGGCACACATGAGATCAAATTTCCTAATTCCACAAAATTAGCCAATAAACATTATATATTTGTGCCATTAATACTGTCATTTCAGGAAGGAGCTATAATATCACTGTATGACACAGGGAGGATAAGAGGTTGTGGCTGAATGCACACTGGGAAGAGTAAGGATATCTCAGGCACAGTTATTAATTAGCTGTGCTGGAATAGCATCTCTGACTCCTGATCCTACAGGTTCAATGCCATGCCCTATGTTATTTGCTTATTTGGATATCCTCTTTTTGTCCTCCTTCAGGCTTATTATCGCAAATATTTACCATTGCAGGTAAAACACACTGGAAAACAGGATAGGGATAGGTGAAAGAAATTTTGCGCCCACACCAGTAATTCTTTATTCTAATTGTTGCTCTTTTTTTCCCTCCCTTTTTTTTGTGCAAAAAGGCAAATGTGGGTTTACCAGCACATACATGAAGTGTTTTCTGGGGCAGCATTAAGAAAATAGAGTTGGATTTGGAAAGTGTCTGCTTAGAACATGACCAGTTAAAAGCTGTACCTTGGGTACTAAATGGGTGATGATATTTTCACAAACATGGATATGGCCTTCGCTACATATGCACAGGGATATTTTATTTGTCCAATCTGAAAAGGACAATGCATTAACTGAGACATGTTATCACCATAACCTGTGAAGAACTCCTCCATGGTGGATAGGTACAAGAAAGATATCAGATATCTAAAAGTTTCATGCAGAAAGATTTTCTGTTTCTGCACATCTGCAGTGGTATGACTTCAGTCATGTCAATGAGATGAGACTGGCTTGGAATCTAAAGAGCTACTCAGATGAACCCAAGGCAGCATAAGAAAATCCCATTAGTGATATAGAAGAAAAAATAATTTGATATCAGTGTTCCTGAGTGAATCTTAGCTAGCTGTATGCTAGCTTCTGATTTTTGAAGAAATTCTATAATTAAAAACTATTCAAAAGCAGCTCTGGGCCATGTTTTTAGCTAAGGAATTATCATCAGACAAACTTTTTAATAAGCCGTAATTGTTACTCAGTGTACCTTAAGAAGTTTTAATATGACTATATTTCAGAAAAGGTATTATTTGTGAGCTGTTTCATTATGATATTGTGATTCCAGAATTAAAGTTTTAATTAATCACCTGGGGTTGGCCACCAGTATAGTACTGACTTCTTTTCCATTAAATGGGAAAGGGTAAAACTAAAAATTCAAGATATTCAATTAAGAAACTGTGTGGTTTTTGCAGATCTATTGTTATTACCCGCCCAAGGTCTTTGGTTTCTGTTCTGAAAATATTTTCAGGAAAGCAGAATTCCTGTAAATAAGGTGGGGTTTTTTTAATAGAATAGCATTAAAATATATTTTTGAAAATAAAAGATAATTTGCTCAATTTTTTTCATTTGATTTGAACAAGTAATCAAAAGTGCTGTTCCTGCTTCTTGAGGAATTCTCTTCTAGTGGCCTTTAAGTCCACAACATTTCTGAAAATTTATAATTAATATTAACCCAAAAGTAATAAATATACTTCTCCCTTCTGTGTTCTTCTTTAAAGACAGGGCCTTAATTAAGGCCATTTTGATAAGGGGAGAGTCAGTAGATACTCTTTCAGAGATCAAAATTTGATTCAGATTTACTGTTTGTTTTTCTTTTTTCACAGTTGAAAATATTCTATAGCTAACTTGGAAAAGGGGGAAGTTAGGATTCTTAACCTTTTCTCTGTGTGTGGGCATCTGTGTGCGTGTGATTAGGGATTACGAGAAATTAAACTTGCACATTTAAAAAACTCAAACTAACATGTCTGTCAGTATTGCATGACAGTCACATTAAACATGACTTGCCTGAGAGATTATAAAGTCCTACAAGTACCTCAGTTTCCTGTTTTACATCAATTACATTGTTACATATTTTTTCCCATGGATCCTTGTAGCTTCAACTTTTTCACTTTTAATTACTGTTTTTTTAAATGCCAGGAGCAATTCCGGACAAGAGCTCTGACAAGAAAATTTCTAAGTTCATGAAGAAAGTAGTGACAGAGAAACTCTATTGCATGTACCAGCTTCAAGAATCAGTGACATTAAGTTCATTATTATAATTTATTCAAATCACATGCTTGAAAGAGGACATAAAACTGAAATTCAGAAACACTACTCTTGGTGCCTTTATGAAAGGAGAGTGTTACTGTTAGATCTTGGACAAATTTGAAGCCATTTGATTACATTTTACTTGTCCAGAAATTGTGGGAAATTATATTAGATATATTATACCAATTCTTAGGGATCAGCTGTTATGTTGTTCCTACAGAACTTAAACACAGTTATTTGCAGAGCTTTGGAAAACAAAGGATTAAGAAGCAAAAGGATTTTTCTGAAGAGGTGAAATTGGTTATTATGAATATTTATGATCCAGTTATAAATTAGTAGACTAAGCTGATACTTCAGTATTAAGCCTTGCAAAAGTTATTAAATTTGGGATTGATTCCATGTGATACTTTTAAGAATTTCCACTGCTAGACCACAGACTCAGTCTCTAGACCAGAGACTGGCAACTAAGTATAGGTAAAATAAACAGCCATTACAAGACAATTAACAGTATTATTGTGATTCTTTCCTTTATTAATAAGGGACATATATATTATTATTTTCTTGTATCTTCTGTTCTTCAGTTTGTATTCCAAAGCAGAAATATTAATTATTCTTACTAATTGAAATCCTGCTTTGCAGGTCTAGGAGATGCCAAGGGAAATCAAATAAAATTATCTAACCTAATGGATGATTACCTGAAGTGTTAGTGCATCACAGTTATGCACAATTATTATTAAAAAAATACATGGTCCTGTTGAGGTGGGTTCAGAGGAGGGCCGCAAACTTGGCTTGAGGGATGGAGCAGTTCTGTGAGGAAAGGCAGAGAGAGCTGGGGTTGTTCAGCCAGTAGGAATCTCTGAGGAGATGCTATTACAGCCCTTCAGTACCTAAAGGGAGACTTTAAGAAAGATGAGGACAAACATTTTATCAGGGTGTGTTGCAACAGGATGAGGGGTAATGGTTTTAAACTCAAAGAGGGCACAATTTAGATTCAATATAAGGAAGTTTGGAGAGGTTATTTTACTATGAGGGTGGTGATGGAATGCTGTAACAGGTTGTACAGAGATGTCATAGGTGTCCCATCCCTGGAAATATTCAAGGTTAAGTTGGATGGGACTCTGAGCAACCTGCTATTGTTGAAGATGTCCCTGCTCATTGTAGGGGAGTTGGACTGGATGACCTTTAAAGGTCGCTTCCAACCAAATCCATTCTATGATTGTGGGATTCAATGCATAAGTGCTCAGATTTAAACGTGGAAGGAGCCCTGTAGCTTCCTTGGCTTACACACATTTAATGAGCAATTTAACAGGAATTTGTGGTTTTTATTTCTTTCTGTACACAAAGCTGCATGTGAATGCTGAAGTGGAATAAATGAAATGGAATAAATTAAGGACTAAATTACACATTAAGTTCCTAGAATAGACCAGTGGTTAGAGTATAAAGTTGTAATTTAAGAGACTTTGCTGCTCTTTCCCTTTGTGCCATTTAATTACTCCTGAAAGATGGACTTCTCTGTTTCAGCTTTCTCACTGTCACAGTCAGGCTAGTGAAATTTGCTCTCCTCTCAGATGTGCTATGAAACTTTAAAATAGTGGCATGCCCTGTAAAAAAGCCATGGTACAAGGTGTGATTTTAAGATGATTTTGGTTTATAATTGTGTACTTATATTGCAACTGTTTTAATACTGTTTTATTAAAGAGTACTCTCATTACTCTTTCAGTGCTTTTGAGAGTATATGAAGATGCTAACAATCTGCTGAGGTCTTATGACATTGCTTGTTGCTTCATTCTAAAGATCATCCTACTCTTACTAGGCTCTGTAATGTGTAGAGGGGACAAACACCTCATGCTGTCTGAGCTGGAGCATTTACACCAATATCCAGGAGGAGCATACAAAACCAGACAGCTGTTGCTAAAATATCTGTCTGCTGCTGCAGTTGGCACTTCTTCTGCTCTCGCTGCTCCCAATCTGTGGCCCCCAAGGTCTGAGCGACACTGGGTTTGCCTAAGCCAGGAAAATGGAGCCAATTTTTGTAATGAGAAAATTGAAGTGCTATTGCAGAGGATTAGTACCCTCCTGCTGCTTACTGCAGAATGATGGGACCTTGGTGAAGGAAAGATTGGTACAAAGACACAGTATCAGTAAATGCAGCAGCTTATAACTGCAAACAAAAACAATATTTTGGTATTTTGGCTAAGTGGCACCAGAATACTTTCAACATCTAATTAGATTACAGTTCAAATGCACCCACATTGAATGTGTGGTGATATTAATCCAGTACCAGAAAATATAAGCAAAAGTCACCAGATGTTGCACTTTGACAGATTAAACTTTTTTTTTCTCCTTCCTAATAAAATGTCCTGCTGTCTTTGTGATTTAGCTGGCTGAAATGTGGCATGCTCCAATAACTCTTTATGTAAGAGCAGGGACTATAATCTGCAATTCCACTGTCTCAAGAGAGATGTATGTCCATCAGGCTAAAGAATTGTATTATTTCTTTTTCTAGCTTTGTCAGTCTTTCCCTCCAAATGTCTCAATAATCCACTGAATGCGGATCAGCTTCTGTACCAAAAATTAAATTACTTCTTGTGATCTTTTTTTTCCCAAAAAGCACAGATCACAGTTGATTCGGGAAATTTCTTAAAAGGACAGAGACAGAGATTTAAATCCTCATTCCAAGAAATAGAAAATGTGACTCCTAGCACTTCATATCTTGGTGGAGAACTATAATTACAAAACGACTAAATACAGGAGGACATCTACTAGTACTGTATTCGGTTTTAGGTATATTTTGAAATTAGTAAAAGGGTCTTCCTTACTTTAATAAGGTAAAACCTAATTTAATTTTACGGGAGGATCCCAAGTGTTTCCAGTACAAGTAGGAAGCACTCCTCTGCAGCCCAGGTAAGTGTGCTTGAGATAAGGAAGGGATAGGATTAATTTCTTTCAGGTCGCATCCCTGTCTGATGTGTTTCCTGTCTCCTGCTTTATCCACCTTCTTTTTCAGCATTTGGGACGTTGTGCATCCCCACTCTGAAACCAGTAATTCTTTTGTGTCTCTCTGACAGAGCCTCTGCATTCCACAGGAAACTCTTGAGCTCAATGTGGTCCAAAAGCTTACCAGTGAGGTGACTGAGTTTTAAGGCATAGATACATTTTCACCTACGTCAAAAGTTGTGCTGGTTTTGGCTGAGGTAGAGTTGACCATTACATGTGATGGGGCCCTGCTCTCCTGGAGATGGCTGAACATCTGCCCGCCCAAGAGAAGCAGCGAAATGATTCCGTGTTTTGCTTTGCTTGTGTGTTTGGCTTTTCTTTCCTTATTAAACTCTCTTTATCTCAAGCCACGAATTTTCTAGCATTTACCCTTCTGATTCTCTCTCTGATCCTGCTGGTGTGGGGATGAGTAAGCAGCTGTGTGGGACTTGGCTGCTGGCTGGGGTTAAACCACAACAGAGCAAAACTGCTGTAATCTCTGTCTTTAGCTGGTGATTTAAACAGTGCTCTTGGAGCTCCTTTTCCTTTTTGCTGACAAGAACAGCAGCCCTCAGTTACAGAACCCCACAGCCAGCGACCCAAATTTAAGTGGGGTTGAACATGGGCCTTTAATGCTGTACAAGCTCTCTTAGGAAAGTTTGTAGCTCAACTGGAAAGCAGTCCCTTTGTCACAATGGTTTTCTGTTTTCTGGCAACTGATTCCACATACAAACTGTTCACAACTCCTGAAAAAGAGTAGGAGGTAACATCAAAATTTGGAAATATGTTGCAAGGTAACAGTACTGCAGTCAAGGGTTCAGAAATACCCTCATGCTTTTCTAGTGTCTGGCTTTACCTGTACCTGCAGCATGCACATGTGATTTTTTGGCACAATACTAAGTGTGGGAAGCACATGGTGTTGTAGCAAGGTTTATTTCATGTCTAAGTCGTTTGTAGCAGCCTTTCCCCTTATTCCCTTTCCACCTTGTTTAAGCTCCGACAATAACACCCTGGCTTCTTACAATGGTACTCAATCTGTCAAAATCCTATTTTCCCTGTGTTTGATATAGTTAAATGCAGAAACAAAGAAAATCAGCTAGGCAAAGATGAGGAGTTAGTATAAAAGAAGAGCTATGCTAAATCCTTTCTGGTGATCGTCTGTGTTCTGGTGACCTAAAGTGGTCCATTTCACATTGCCAAGGCCTGTATACCCTTTGCCAGGTAAACTCTAGCAAGTATGCACTCAGACAGAAAAAAAGGCTTCCATGTCTGTCACATGGGTGGAAAGTGCTCCCATATTTAAAAGGATGTTGGAGTACAATTTGATAGAAAAGCTAAATATAATTATATAGTTATAATTTGAAATCTCAACTGTGGAGTACAGAGTCCTTATCATTAGAAAATTATCAAAGCCTAATTTTTACAGGCATTAACTTAGAGTTTTTTCTCTCAATCACATTTTCAGCAGTAATTTGTTTTGTAAATCACCTCTGGAATGATATTAAATCAGATGTCTAAGATATGTACAATACTTCCAAAATGTTCAAAGCAACGAAATCCAACTCAGCTTCCTGCATTTTACACACTTGGGGATTTGAGTGTACCATGAATGGTTGTCTACATGATGAAATGCTTTTAACTTGGGGTTGAGTAGGTGAAAAAATTTTCTAACAGTGAAGATTCATTCAACATGAAAAATAGGTCAAACAATTGCCCACGTTTGATATACCTACAAATATATTTCAGACTCTATAAAAACTGGGATTGGGAAAAAGAAAACAGCAAACAATCAACCAGAAAATAAAAAGGTCTCTGGTAGTGCATGAAGGTAGAACTTTTTTGCTTTTTCTTACTCCACACACTTCTAATTTTATATTCATTAAACAAAAGGACAGAGACTTTGTGTATTCTGTCCACTTACTCAGTGCATGTGTTCTATTTCCCCTTTAACCTTTTCTTTCAGTAAGAACATTAGTAGTCTGTCATTTTCCATTTTAAGTAAGTGCCATACTGATTTGCCATTTTTAATATATTTATTAAGTATATTTATTAAGCTCTCTTAGTTTAGTTCCTTTTTCACAGTAAAATTCTTGTCCCAATTAAAGACTGGGGACCAAACTTTACCCTGCTATTTTGTAACATTTTGAAAAACATGAATGGTTTTACTTCAATGCAGCATATATCCATGTTGGCACATACATGTTCATGTTTTGTTTAAAACACTGAACAAAACAATGTTAAACATTTTTATACTAAAATACAATGAAGACAAGACCAAATTATTCTCATAATTCAAAAATTATTTCTTTATTTACATAAGCAGATTTCAAAACCAATACATAATTGGAGCAAGCTTGCTTGTGATGGGCATAAACTGAGATTATATCCTCAGAGGGTAGCATTGCATCTAGCAATTTATGGAAGGCATTTTATTGTATTTAGCATTTTGAAAGTATCGCATATGACACAACTTTTGGACTATGTGCAGAAGCCTAAAAAAGTCTTGGGTTTATGTGTAGATGTTCAGATTTGCAACATCTATTTTTGGGTGAGGAGGTGGGGTGGGGTGTGCAAAGCACTCCATCTGCTCAAGTTATGTAATACTTGTTCTTTAATACCAATATTATTGCTTTTGCACTATTAACTGACCAGCTTTCCCTTCTTTACCTATCCTTTTTTTTTTCTCTCTTAGTGTCAAAACCAGAGCATTAAGATCTGCAAAGCAGAGATTAGAGTCATACATCATATTGTTTTTTTTTTTTTGAATGCTGGTATTTCTTCAAAAATCTTTCCCTTGTGATACATTGAATGGAGAAACTGACAAGTCTGCAGGCAGCAAACAACCCTGAAGCACTTTCAGTGCTGTTCAGAAGTAATTAATGATAATGTATCTACTCTCACCCTACATATCCCACAGATACACATTTTTGCTCTCATACTGTGGAGATATGGAGTACTTGTTCTACAGAGATAATCATCCAGAAGGACATGAAGAATGTCAGTTTGGGTCTACTTCTTAAAACAGTACAGTACTGAACATTTTATGGTTACTTTATTACTATGATTGAGATTTATATTCCCATGGGTTTAGTCCTAAACCAGACAGAAAGGTATCTCTTGTGTTGTATTAAGATAGTGGTTATATAACTCTGACTTTTTCAGAAATTAGAAGCCTTCAAGTGTCATTAAATTGAAGAATAAAAGTCACATGTAGTATGGATCTTTTCAAAGGGCTTGTGGACAAGAAGGTTGAGGAATTTTTTCACAGTAATTGAACGTTGACAATGAATGAGGTAATCAGCCTACTCAGCCATTGGCCAGCTCCAAAGTGGATATGGCTACATTAAACACCATTGATTTGATAATAGCATTTTTTGGATTAACTGAAAGTGGAAAAATGCCAAACAAAAGACTATAATAGAGAGGGGTGTTAGAATGTGTGGCCGTAAGGAGGGCTGGGAAAGGGAGGAGATTAGGATCACTATCAGCACTGCTTAAACAAAAGGGTTTCTGTATCATGAGGGAAAGAACAGACATGGCTGTCTGCTCTAAGTATTTGTTTCTATCCTGCAGAACTATTAGACACAACGTATGCTTCATCTCTAAGTGTGTGAAACCAACATTCATTTGGCAGAATTGGATATTGCTCTTTTAGCTGTCAAAAAATCCTGTGAGCCAAACGAATCCATTTAATTGGGAATTTGAGGCTGTGACTCCTTAAAATAAGAAGGTGAGAGATCAGCACTTATTTTCTTCCAAACTACCCAGTGAGGAAAACAGTTGTGAACAGTGTGCATTCATTCCTCACTAGGCACCTACCTATTACCAGCTGCTTTAAATGAGTTTCATAGCTTATAATACTTGCACAAACTCTCTTGGTCATATGCTGTAAGAACTTCTAAAAAATATCTTAAGTAGTTTTCACCAGTAGAACCTGGTGAAAAGTCCAGTTTTTATGTACAGTATCTCCCAAGTGTAAACTAACCTTTCCCTCTGTGTAGATAGGAAACACTTCACAGTACTTGGGGAAATCTTTGAAAAGATAAAGTGAAGTATAAGTGCAAATAACCCTTATCAAGGAAAAGTGGATTAAGTATGAAATGAGATAGTCATAAGTTTTTGGTGATGATTCAGACCATGTCAATTCACAAGAGTAAACCACTTTGTATACTTTACTAATTTGGAATGAATGGCAGCTAGAAATGTCCAATGTATATTTGGAGCTGAAGGTCAAGTCATATATTTTTGTAAAGACATGTTCCTTGAGATTTGCAATGAAATTTGATGTATGGCCTTGATTTGGTTTTAATATACCTGTTTCTATGATGACTGCCTGCATTAATTTGCTTTATGAATGGAAGAAATATACTCCAAGTGGTTTTGATGTGCTAATACTTAATCCTGCTAAATACTAAACCCTACCTTCATCCTTGGTCTATATTAAAAGTTTGAGGTTTTGGATCAGTGATGCCAAGAAATTCTTGGATGTAAAAGGATGGTAAGGTCTGATGCAGAGAAAGGTGAAAGAGTACTTATCAGTGGATGATGCTATAAAAATCTATACTTTTGTTTCCAGGTCTCTAATTAAATTACCTTTTATTGCCTTTTTTTGGATTTATTTCTCTTCTTTAAAGCTTTATCTTGCCTCATAAGCAAGATTTAAGATGTAAGGGTAGCTGTCCTTCAACTGTTCTCCAGCTAAACATTTCCTTCAATCACCAGCCTAATAAAGTTTGGAAAAATAAAATAGTGCTTAAATAGAACACAGAGCTGCCATGAAATAAAATGAATGAAACAATAGAGTAGGACAGTTCCTAGAAGCTTAAAACCCCTCAAAACTCAGATTTTTGGGACAAATACAGATTCTTGATATCTAAGGTATTACTTACATACAAGCATGTGCCCAAGTGCCACAAAAGACTAGTTCAAAATCTGGCTCACGGTTTAGTCTTCAGGGCATACATACACATCAATTCTTTCATTTCTTTAATTTCCTAGGTATTTTTAATTCTTACAGAATGCATGTCCAGGTTGCTTGATCTGAGAAACAGAGTGTCTGACACAGCAGCTTGTATGTAATATACTTGTTATGTCTCTCTCCCAGCTGCAATATCTGTGAAGCTCAATCTGTTTTATGTTCACACTACATTTTATACAACCCATCAACAATCAGATTAACAGAGGACATAGTTGTCATTATCACTTTCATTTAAAAACATGGGGAGGTATCAGTCATGCTTTTTATCAAAAGCCACTAAACAATTCCAGCAGTTTTCAACTGAGCAAGAAACATTCATTCAAAAGCATTTCTCATTTTATGAGGCCTCTGTTCTCTACATCCAACCTGCTGGGACCTGCTGCATAAACTAAGTAAAATGCATATTCAGTGAAAATATGGAAAACCAGGAACATTCATCTATCTGGAGAGAAATTAGTAAGAGAGAGAATATTAGCCAAAATTATGAGGGAGAACTTTCCTATTAAAATGTTGAGATCTTTTACACAGAACTGATGTTCAGCAGCTGGAAATGTCTGATGGTGATGGTTCTTTAAAGAACATACTGTCAGCATTATTGGAGGATGGTTTTAAATACTGTGTAACAAGGAAAGCATTTTAAATTCTGTCAAAGAAGTGAGTAATAGCTGAGAAGCAACAGGAAAATACTGAAACCTAGCATATTTTCTATTGGTTTGACAGAGAAGTTCATTTTACTTCATTTGTTTAAGCAGAATCCAGCACATCGCAAGAGTTCTACCATGACTGATATTTTAGTATTGTGAAGGTGACACCTGGTGTAGGCCATTTAATGATTTCCAAATAATATCTGTTTGGATCTGCTCTAATCACTGGCTGCCATGTGGGAAGATGGCAGCATGGACAGCGATGGCAGTCTTTTGTTGCATCAAGCCAAGAAGAAATTCAAAAATATACCACATTTGTGGAAATAACATCACTGAGAACAAAAGCAATGACAGGAAACATTTTGTCAACTCAGGCTGACCAGTCGCAGACTAAAGAAAGTTTTCTGGATTCAAGCATCAGGAGAAGAAACACGTTCCATGCAAATGTGGAAATTTCAAGACGATAAGTTTCATCTTTTTCTCTGTTTTCTATAAACTGGTGGACAGATTTAGGGTTTGAACTGAGCACTGAATATCTGATTTCTACACACAGTGTTACCATACATTCTGGGGATCAGAAAGAGGGGTGTTTTCAACTTACACACAGGTGTGTTTTTGAGATATTTACTCAGATATTCCCATATTGCCCTAATTGCTGCACTGTGCCAGTTTTGGGTGTCATTAAACCAGAAGACTTTTGAAGTAAAAATCAGTACAGGAAATACTAATGCCTTAATTTAATTTTTAAAATATCGCTTAATTTGGATCATTAGAGTCTCAAGCAGTATTTTGTGCCATGCAAGCAAGAGCTACATGTGGACTAATTAATACTTTTGGGGATAGTCAGACTCATTTTAGAAGATTGAGCATTATGGTAAAGAAGTAAAATGCCTCTAAAAATTAAATTTCTTATTTTGATATAAAATACACAGAGACTCAGTGAGCATGACCCTTCACAATAAAATAGCATAATACAGCAAAGAATAGTCAAGTACCATGACACCTGGCTTATTAGCTTTGAAACATAAATTAATCTGTTGGAAAATTAGGAATGTATTATGGTACATATGAGGGATTGCAAAAACCCAGAAGTTCCAAACACAAATCTAAAACCATTCAGTCTGGTGTGTTCCTTGCCTCACTAAATCAGGGAAAATGAGTTTTATGAACAATCCACCAGATGGGAAAATGTTCAAATACCACAAAATGTTGATCAGATTTATTTGAAAAGCAAGCTGTAACCATATGCATATGTGAGGAACTAAAATGGATTTCCAAATATGTAGTCAGTGCTGTCAAGCTTGCAGCTGTATGAATTTAATGCTATATTGCTGTTTCTACTGCAGACTTTCTTGATTTCACTTACCTATTTGCCAGCTAGTATGATTAATATGGATTCAGTATTACATGCAATTAAATTGGAAAACGTAAACAATCTTTCTACTGGCTTTTCACCAGACAGTCCCACATAACTGTTTTTTTTTCCAGAGAGGTCTATGAGACACAGTAATATTGCAGCATCCAAAATATTTGTGCACACACAGACCGCACAGATATCATGGCATTTTTACAACTCTGGGATTTCTTATTTATAAATCTTCTCAGATTACAATAATTTATATTTATTCTACTGCATTGACATCATTTATTCTACTGGAGTCAGAAGAGAGTATATAAGTAGTTATGTCTGCTTGATAATGAGTACACTTTCTATTTTAGTTTTTTAATGTTTAATTTGTTCATTAGAATGGAAGTCTAAACTAGAGATAAAGGGGATTTAAATATATGGTTCACTCCTATAGAAAAAAATCAAGTGATTCCTTAAACTTTTGTTTCAGAGATAATTTTTTTTTATATCAAGTCAAGAGATGCAATATAATTTTTATTTGTTTAATTTATTTATTCAATTTTTATTTTTATTTGTAATCTTTTTGACTGTAAATTTTCAGAAGTCAGTGTTAATATCAGGTTAGGTAATTAAACAGTCCTTTTCATAATGTATTTTTAAATGGTAGAGGTTTGGGTTATTCAAAAAACAAGTGATTAAAAAATATATCAAATTAGGACCAAAGTTACCAGTAACTAAGGAAAACCTGGTTATGAAAAAGCATTTGTGCTCATGAAAGGAGTGCCATTTGATTTCTCTTACAGATTTGTCTTCTCTCTTTGACTGAGAGAAGAAAGTGTGTATCAGGTCCAGTGAGTACAGAGTACAAAATCATTCTCCTGAACTGTTGGAATACTAGATTTGTGTTTTATAAGGTACTTATCGAGTTGCTGTTATTTTGTTGACAGTCATCGATGGTCATTACTGATGTTTTGGGTTTTTTAACTTTTACCTTTAGGGACATCTATTACACTTCTGGTAGTTTCCTACATGCCTGACTTTACTGAATCACAACTGTATTGTTGCACTATGTTGAACTGAATTTTTATACACCAGCAACCCCTATCTGGTGGCTTATATATAACACAATTCCTTCTAGTATGGGACTTCCACGCTGGGTCTGCATCGGCTCTGTCCCAGATTGCAACGCTGACTTCGTGCAGGATCTTGACTCCTTGAGCAACAAGCTCAGTGCTCAAGCACTTCAGGGCTGTTGGCAGCTCCTTTGTGTTAGGGGAGACAGGTGGTACCCGATCACGGCTCATGTTGAGTTCTCATCCACCTTCTATCAGCAGACATTCAAGATATTAGCCAATAACTAAATTACTCTTCTAGCCTACTAGTAGGGAAGTGGTTTTAGTTAGTGATTTCAAACAAACAGAAAGAAAAAAGCAACCAAATAAGACCAAATAAAATTGTATGGGTTAATTTTTTTTCTTTTTTCTTTCTTTCTCTTTCCCTTTCCCTTTCTCTCTTACAATTATTAAGTTTTTAATTTTTTAAAATATTTTATTTTTATACTTTTTTATATTTTTGTTTTTATTCCTTTTAAGATCAGGTGTGAACCAGAGATTTTGAAATGAATAGCTGTACTATGTGCCAAGATAACATTAAGATAAATTTCTTATTTTCAGTCAGAAGACCTAATTATTCAAATTTATCCCTCCCATGGTTGAGAAACCTAATCTCTCTCTCTCCTTCTTAAAATCCTCACCTTCACACAACAGGGTTGCTGGGAGATGTTTTCCCCTTGTCTTCCAGGTCCAGAAAGGAGGGTTGTTCCCAATTCACTGTCCCCTCTCAATGGCCCAGTGATCTACACCAGCATCCAGAAACACACCCTTGAAATCTAAAATGAGACAATTTCTCTGTCTTCCTTGACCCATGTTGGCAGTCTTGCCAAACTCTACAGCAAGAATTGACCAATTCTGCACATTTGCACTAATTCACAGCATTCTCTGTGCAGTCCTTGATGCAACTACCATGATGTTGATGAATATAACCAAACTCTCCATTCACTTTTAAGGAGAATTTACTTTACAGAACAAAAAATCTGCTGTAAGACTAGAAGACTTTCAAGGTGATTAACTTCCTTGTGTAGTACCAGCTGGTTTCAGATTCTATAGAGTACTTGATGTTCCTGGGAAAGCTTTGCTTTATTTGGTGACAGTTTCTCACTGAGCATTCATAACTAAGAGGTGCTGCTGTGCTGTTTTGCTCAGATTCTGATAAGAGAGTTGACTTCTAAAAGTACAATTTATTTTAAAAGAAACAGGTAAATCATGGGTGCAATTACACACACTTGGATTTTCAGAACAGAGATAGATGATTTACTCTGTGGTGACAAACTCTTAGAATTTTATCTCAAGGGTTAACATATAGAATCACGGAATCGTTAAGGTTGGACAAGACCTCCAAGATCATTGAGACCAACCTTTGACCAAGCACCACCATACCAACTAAACCATAGCACTAAGTGTCACGTACAGTTGTTCAACACTTCTGGGGATATTTGTGTCTTTTCTCGTAATTTCAAAACTCCTTAATAATATTTGCAAGAAGGAGTATTTTTTAGAGTGAAATTTAAGTTAGAATATTTTGATTAAAAAGAAATGGTTGAAAAGTCTATCTTGAACTTTCAAATTCTGAGGGAGAAAAATGCCTTTCCCTCTCCACATTTTTGATGTCTTTTCTTTAAAGTATTTATATCAACTCTATTCTCTCTCTGAAAAAAAAAAAAGGATGAAAAAGAAAAGAATGTTTATAACCTCAGAGACATAAATCAGAATGCATCTTTTTTCTGTGGAGTTCATTAAATGTTTCAATGTCATGATATGCACACTAATTAAGCCAACAAGACCATGCTGATAGTTTATACCCATGGACACAATGCAGAGGGATTATAGTGAAAGCTTTAAAGGCAAATTATTACAAAGTGGGAAGATCTGCAATGGAAACGAATGTTTGTTTAAAATTAGAGTGGACAGGAGTAATTTTAATATATCTCTGATATGTTTTCATGCTCCCCCAGATTAAAGCCAGATTTCCATACTGTTACCTACTTGGCTTCTAGAACGCATGCAAGAACCTCTTCAGTTTTAAGGAGGCCACAAATACTAAGATAGTTGTAAAATATGAGCCCCTGTGAATGGCATCAGTGTCTCTTTAGTTTCTCTGGTTTGATTCTATTTTATATTAGGCACTTGGGGTATAGCACAGAAAGCCAATTTGTTACAGCATATGTGAAACAGAAGAAGGAAGAAGTGTGAGAAGCCAGAACTCCTGATTATGCTCTGAATGCTTTTTCTGTCACCATTAAATCAAGAAGAGTGACATACTGTCATTCTCCACGGAGAAATGAATACAGTCTGTGACATGGGCTTATTGCTATTGAAGTATAGGTGAAACCTTGATGGGATTTTTTGGAAGGACGCAGGCTCATGATGTTCTGGTCATGCTGCCAGAAGCCAGAGATATTGAGACACTTTTCTTTTTTTTTTNACATGCATAAGTTGTTGTTGTTTTTTTGTTTTTTTGTTTTTTTTTTAATTTTTCCTGTAAGGTCAATCCCCTTGAGATTACTCTTCCATCTGGTCGCACGTCTGCCTCATTCCCTGGCTCTGCACTAAGTCAGCTGCTGGCAACTCTAATGTGACAAATACCCCCTTAAGTCATCAAAGTCCCAAACTTGCCTTCTGGAGCACATAAAAAAGCAGAGATTAGTGGCAACACCAGCTTCTGTTTTCCAAAGAAGAAAGTAGGTTGACAACAAAGCTCATTCATATCTGCCTTTAAAGGTTTGGATATTCTTTGCCTTATTAAGTAATCACCATTTCAAGCCTCTCAGGTCTCGAGCTGAAAGACTGATTAGATATTAACCTGACTGCACTGTTTGCTCTAATTTAGATTTATGACTATGTCAGTTTAAGAAATGAATCTCTCATATCAGACACAGAAGTCTTCCTTTTGTTGTTCCTATGGAATACAATGTTTCATTCACTGGCAAAATTCCCAGACCTTCAATATGACAGGAATAAATTATGTACGTTTACATGGCACATTTGTGAATACTTAATTAGGCAATGGTAACCATGCTCTGAAAAATGCATTTTATTCAGGGAAAAAAAGATAATAAATCCATTAGCACCTATAAATGCAACATTTAGCAGAATTGATAGATTTGTGCTTGCTTCTAATTTTCTTCCATCATGTTAGAAAGTCCTTTAACCTTTGAGCATTGATTAGGAGCAAAGAGTGAATAAGTTCTGGTTGCTTTAGAAGTAAACTTTTCATTTTGAAAATATTACTGCAGCTTATCTAAACTTGTTAAAGCAAAAAAACAAACCCGCCAACAAACAAATAAAAACAACAACAAAAAAAAGCAATATAATATAACACTGTTCCACTCAAAGCTAAGGTTAAATATTGTTGCCCTCTTACAATTCCTGTTATACTACACAGAAAATTACCTTACTGAACTCTTCTTATAGCTCTCATGAGTGTTATTTCTGATGTTTCAGAAAGAGAAGAACAGTATTTCACCCTACTCTTCTTCAGAGTACTACAGAGCACCACTTAATTATCTTTAAATTTCTGTTATATATCACCATCAAAAGAAAAATGTTCTTCACAGTTGAAGCTCAGTGGAAGAATCTGAACTTAAGTATGGGAGAATTTAAATACCTATTGACAGTTGTAATTTTAATGCATCTTAGCTGGTGCATATTTCACAGAAATTTTGGCAGTGGATGTTTGTGCATTCATGTTTTCTTAGGGTGACTTTATGATGTATCCCATATTGCCTGCTCTATGCCCAGAACATGAATCTTATGCCTTTCTGTGCCTTAAAACTGAGCCTGAGAGGGGAGAGAAGGAAAAAAACAGCCAGAAGAACTTTTTCAAGCAGTTCTGCCCTTCAAAGTCACAGCTCCTCTCTGTTGTTCTTCTGCTGTGGGGAGAGATAGCTGCTGTGGCAGAGAGGGGAGGAAGCACCTTCCTTGCTTTCCAGCCAGCTCTCGGCTCTGTTTCTTCAATAGAAGAGAGACAGAGTTTTCCTGGGACTTTGGTTTGTTTTTCTTCTTTTCTAGACTTGTTCAGAACACCAGAACATCGAAACCTCACTGGGGGATTTTCCACTGGCCTGCAGGAAGGGTCCCCCACGCTGACCCAGCTCCGAGGAGGAGACACACCACACCCAGAAAAACCTAAAATTCTTCCAAATTTCTCTCCACAGCGAGAAATTTTATTATTTAACATTATTATCCTTTTCTTATGTGTTTGTTAAATAAATAGGTGTTTTCCTCTTCACTTTCCTTGGAGGAAATATTTTTTTTCCTGAACCTGGTGGGAGAAGGGTAACTACAACCTGCTTTCTATCAGAGGATATTTTTCTCTGAATTTGTCTCAAACTGGAACACGTGTATGTATGCACTTATAATATAAAGAACATATAAAAGAGCATAAAAAGAAGACTGAAACATTAAAAAATAATTGAAGTTGTTTATTATCAGGGTACTGCCAACAAAATGAATTTATCCAGTCACTATATGCTGAAATAATGGGAAAAAAAGGCTTTTAAAGGGCCTTATCACTGTCACCTTCTTGCCCCTTTTCATGGTCAACCAAAGCTGAAACATGACTAAATCTGAGAACTTGATTACTTCAATCAAAATGAGAATTCCCATGAGTAGACGAGATGTTCGCTATGTCTTTAAGTGTGAGTAAAAATTATGTAAGTGGAAAGTTGTACACAGTTTAGCAAGCTGTAACCTGTACCTCATTATAAGAGTTACTGCCATTTGATTCTGCAGCGTGTGAATGTGCATGTCACTTTTAGGACAGAGTTTCAAGGGAAGATAGGGATAGGTGATAAAATTGGATATAATCCCTTGATCTCCAAGGGAAGAGACAAACCTGGAATAGATACCCTTCAGCCCAGACACAAGTGTCAAGCCTTAGATTGCTTTAGAAGACTCTTCTCAGCTTCTTCCTGCCGTAATTCCAAGGCTCTCCAACTCAGCTCTGGCCTTAAGGCTTGGCTGAGCCACAGGCCAGGGTGCCCACTCTCTCCAGAGATAAATTATTCCTCAGAAGATAACCTAAATACCAGTCCTGGCTGGCCTGGAAAAAGGTTTCCCAGACCCCTATAATAACAGCTCTAAAATATTGTTTCTCTCAGCCTTAATTAAAATATAACTCACAGTCAAGGAACTCATCTCTTCATCATGAGAAATCTTCAGCACAGAGAATTTTTATACCCCGTCATTTCCCTTGAAAGTCCATTCACAGCTCTACTCTTATTTTGCCCTCGTCTTTCTTTATCTCTCAAATCTAATTCTAGTCAAATGTACAGAGGATGATTTAGGTGTTAAAATTTGAAAAAACAGGTAAAGTAGTCACTGCCTCATATAGGACTTTCTTCTCTTTCCCCTTCCATCCTCATTCTAAGTAACAGCACTTTTTTTTTTTTCTGCAAGGCTGAGATTATTCAGTGAGAACCCACTTCAGGCTCCTCTGCAGGCCACAAATAAACCACAAATAAACAGTTTGTATAAGTGCTTGAACAAAAATATATGTACATGGTAATATGCTATTGTTGCACTGCACTCTCTTGCTAATGTAGGTCATTGTATGTCATTATTAAGATGGAACAAAAAGAAAGCATTTTCAAAATGTAAATGGTGATGATGAAGCTCACTGTCCCCAAGGTAAAAGAAAGCTTTTTTGCTTGATAATTCAAAGTATAAATGTGCTGGAATGTTGCTTAGTTGGGAAACTGAAAACTCTGATGTGTAGAGAAATTATTTACAGCAGTGCATGAAAAATTTGCTTTGCCTTTTAAAGTTAAGTTTTTACTTTAGAATCTCATCTATTATCCTAATGCTAATGGAGTAAAGGTGACTGACCAGCAAAGTACAGGGAGATAAATATGTGCAATTCAATACTATTCATGCAAATTACAGGGAAATTAAAGAACACCAAGAAATGGTTGAGGTGCTTTAAGGACAGATAAAGGAAGAATTACTTAGACAAAATGCATTTAAAGCTTTGCAAAATGGTGATTTAGACTGATATATCATAAGCGTTTGGGTATTAGGAAGGTGTAAATATCAAATGAAAGCATGGATTTGTGTTAAGAATCACAAAAGAGCATAATTAAGTTCTAGAATAAAAGTGATAAAAGGGAATAACGAAGTGACAGAACAGAAGTAAAATTTGACTAAACATTCAAAGAAAAACTATAAAGCAAAATTCTCTAAAAGATGCAGTAAAACTTGTTCAAAATGAAACTTTGGAATAAGAGGTAAGTTTGGAAATTAAATTGAAGGGAATTCTCTTCTGTAGCAGACGACTGGGCTAGATGGAAATTACTGCTCTTCAAGGGTTTTTGGAGTAACATCTCTTTTAGGAAATCGAAAGTAAAATTAAAACAAGGAATTAAACAGAAATGGTAAAGAGAATGAAAAGAACAAGGCAATATTCATTTGCAAACCTATATGTGTTCAAATCTATATGTGTTCAACAAAGTGACATGTAGCAGAAAATGCACAGAAAACAAAAAAAGCTTTCAGCCATACTGATGAAATAGATAATGCACACTGTATTAAAACACAAGTTTAATTTTTTGGAGCAGTGGATGGCGCATGCGATAAATGTGTGCTGGACTTGCTGTTAGCTCTGCACTGAGATGTTTCAGCTTGCACAGGGATTGCTTCATACAATGCCACAACCTCTGCTAGAGATGCTGTCATTTGGAAAACATAAAATCTATTTCCTCCCTTTCCAACCTGTCCATGTAATCATCAATCCATATAACAAAAATCTACCTTCTCAAACCTGGTACATTTGCACAAACTCATGGCCACTGGCTCACCTTTTAGATATGCTAACAGCTTCTTAATATTGTGTCCTTTTCTTCCCCATGCCAAAAAAAATTATTTAAAGAATTTTGTAAAATTCTCTTTCTTATGTTTTGAATTTCATCTAAAGGGCACAACAGTGAACACTACTTAGCAAATATTTAGATGGCAGTTTGCAAAGGTAGCCAAGCTAAGAAGTTGCATCACTGAAAATACTACAGCGATGTATCAGAACACGTCAGGATGGTATTCATGAGCTTACTGACTTGTGCAGTAAGTACCAGGAAGCAAAACAAAAGAATAACATTCATAATATGACTGCTTCGATTTTTTTTTCCCTGTTTTTTAGAAGTATAGTAAATATTTGAAGTAAGAATGAAGAACTGGATAAAATATTTTCCTTTTGGAAATTTTGACTCATGTATGCCAAACTTTTAGAGACAATAATTTATCTTTGTTTTGGGTCACAGAGCTCACCTGTGGCTGCTGCTTCTACAAACTGAAGTGGGGCAGAGCTGGGAACTGCAAATAAATGTCACAAATGACCTTCTGCTGAAGGCCCTGAGCACAACTTAGACTCATGGATGATGAGTTAGGTCTCACAGCTTATCAATCTTTGTTCTGTGTGCATGCAGCACAAGTTCAGTGGTTTGGACATTTTGTGTGATGTTGTAGGTAAGAATCATCCCAGTTTTGAGGAGTTGCCTGTGTCCATTGGGATTCTTTCAAGCTGTGAACTAGGTCACGGATCCTGTGGGGCCACTGTAAGGTAACACTGGTCGGAAACCAAGATATGGTGAAGACAGTGAAAAATGGTCTAATACTTTAAAAACCTAAAAACCACATGCAAAGAGTTTACCTCTGTAATTCCAGCATCAAGCTGTGTGAAAACAACTGGGCTAAGTGATCTGCTAATTCTCTTGCATGCTAAGATACCGTGATTAATTTCTAGAACATATTCAATTATTCGTCACTTATGTGAACTCCAATTTTAAAAGCGATTAATCATGGAGAAACAAAGTCATACTGACTTTGAATTAAACTTCAAAAATAATTTAAGTACTCCTGAAAAATTGACAAAATTTATGCAATAATTTAACATAATGTATTTATTATTGTTTTTTCTTTGTTTTATTGTTTTTATTGATGCTTTAATGTTTGTGAGTTTTACTACACCATGGAACTTTGTTCTTATTGTAAAACATCAATAGCACAATTATTAAAGTTGTAAAAATAAATATGTTGAATTTTAAGAGTCCTGGAGTTTTATGAAATATAAAATAAATTTTAAAATTACTAGAAAGATGTAGCTCAGTTTTTCTGAACTAAATTATCCCTTTTGCTATCTAAGGAATGAAGTTTACATAAGATGTGTTCTACTGCTGTTACTGCATATCTTTCTCTATTATACCTATCACCCAGGCTGGTATGGATTAATCATTACAAAGTATCAATCTCAGTGTTAAATCATAGAATCATACGATAATTTGGGTTCAAATAAAGATCAGCTAGTTCCAACCTCCCTGGCACAGGTAGGGACACCTTCCACTTGACCAGGATGTCCTATTCAAAATGGCCTTGAACATTTCCAGGGATGGGCTAGCAACAACTTCTCTGGACAGTCTGCTCCAGAGCCTCACCCACCCTTACAGTAAAAAGCTTCTTTCTAATATCTAAACTGAACCTAGTGTCAGTTTAAAGCTATCACCTCTTGTCTGGTCACTACATGCCTTTGTAAAAAGTACCTCTCTGGCTTACTTGTAGGCTTCCTTTCAGGTACTGGGAGGCTGCTATAAGATGTCCCTGAACTCTTCCTTTCTTCAGCTTCAACAATTGTAGCTCTCTCAGCCTGTCTACGCAGGAGAGGTGGTCCTGCCATCTGCTAAACTTCATGGCCCTCCTCTGGACTCGCTCTGCATGATGCTATGGATTGTGAAGCCTGTTGTAGATGCAATTGCCTTTAACCAGTGGTATTTACTATTTCATGTCTGATACTTTATTGAATTATATGAAAACACATTCTTCATTTTTCTACTTCGTTCTCGTTTTGCTTCATAAAAGGACCAAAGTGTCTTTCCCTTGAACTCTGCAAAATTATATCACCAACCCCAAGGAGGCCTGAATAACTATGTGCATGGAAAAATCTTACATAATTGAAGAGAAGCAAGCATAACTGAAGGTATAAAAATTCAGTTCTTATGTATAGAATAAAAAATTTAATGAGGTCTTTGTTACAAGTGTTTTAAGCTTGCTAGCAATGGGGACATATAATGAACTCCTATCCAGAAGTTCTCAAAAGTTGTTCTACAACCCTTTTAGGTTCTCGTTTTTAAAAGCATAAAAATTAAAATATTGAAGTTCATACTGATCTATTTAGTGCATGATTTTAATTATAATTCAATTACTTAGCATTCGTTCTCCATATTTTTTTTGTGGCAGAAGATTTCCCAGGTAGAAATGTGCAACCTCAGACAATGACATACCATAAGTGTCTTCAAAGATATCTGGAAAAACTTGACATATTTTGGTGTTTGTCATATTCCAGGACTGAGAACTAGGTATCCTTGCAGCAGTCATCAGTAATGGGCAGGCTCATTTCATTGATTGCACGGTGGGCAGGTTGCTCAGGTTCAGATGGAGCAGAAAGGTTAGTGGAATATCTGTTAAATGCTTCAGTGAACTGCGGCAAATCTTCAGTCATGCTCTTATCACAGCTGATGAATTTAATTTTTAAAAGGTGCTAAAACTGAGTACATCTTTCTACTTTTCAAGACTACAAAATGGTAATTTAGATAAGAGCAATCTTGTTTTTATATGGAAATTATCATCCTGTAGAATCAACCAGGGAAGAAGTCTGTGATTACCCTACCAAAAATTTTATGGTCAAGATATTTTTCTTTGGCTTTAAGGGATGAAACTCTGTCAATAAATATTTCTGCATATATTCTGAGCTGTGGTTGACAAGTCAGGCTCTATAAGTGGGTGCCATAAAATGACAAATTCACATATGAAAATAAGTCACCAGCTGTGAAACTATGGACAGGGATGCCCAGTCATTTTTACTTAAATATTTGTGCTATGTTTTAAAATTATCTTTTCCCCATATAATAGTGTTATTATTTTCACTGGGTTTCAGGAAACAGATCTTTGTTTTCTCTTATCACTTTTATTTCTTTTACCCCTATGCAGTCCTTTTGCTCCACAACTTCTGATTCCAACAAGGAAAACTTTTAGAATGTTTTTTTGGTTTGTCAGAAATTACATATTTTAAAAATGAACCAAAAAGTAACCATCTTATTTTCTTTTAGTTTAACTAAAATTTATTTTAGTTTAATTGAACTCATTTTATAGACTACAGTTGCTACCTGCCAGAAGCCATTGTCTCTTTACTGCCTTGAGTCAGACTTGGGACAAGTCATGCCTTCAAACTGAGAACTGGGCAAGAAATAGGCTTTTTGATTAGTTAGCAGTTAACATATCATAACAAAGGGATTATTTAAAAACAATTTTGGGCTGGATGCAAAACAAATACACTAAATATTTATATTATTTATCTTTCAAAGTTGAAATTGTTTGATGAAATATGAAATAGTTTGGTTGTCACATTTTAATTAAAATTTAAGTCAATACAATGACTGACTGGCTACGCAAGAGAAAAAGATTTTCTAGTATATTGAATTGAGCCAATTAATTTTTGAGATTCATTTTTATTTGATTGAGTTATCAACATGAACAAAACATTGCATATAAACAAATTTATAAAATCAGTAATTGTTTAAAAGGCCTATACCTGGCAGATTTGCCTGCGTTTATTAAATGTTTTACGCAGGTCTAATTCTGGCTGTAACTTTCATCCCCAAGGAAATGAATTTTCAAAATCCCTTAAATATCCAACTGGAATATGTGTCATAAAGTGGATTTGCATAGAGCAGTGAGGATAGAATTTAAGTACAATGTAAATCACAAAGGTATTTCACTGTTGCCATTGCACTTCTGAAAGGAAATCCACAGAATATTTTGAGCTTGGTGAAGTGTTTTGTGTTTGTTTAAATGCTAGTGGTAAGTAGGTGATTACAGTAGGATTCTCCTAGTTTTCAGGTCATCTCAAAGTGTTATGTTTCGTTACAAAAGATAGAAAAATCTATAGAGCTTTTGCATGATTAATCTAAATCAATGAAAGAGCACTTATTTTTAGCATCCTACCAAAAAAGTGGAGGTTTCTAGCTTCCCAAAGATTTGAGCCCTCCTTTGGAATCAATTGGATCAAACTTCAAGGGAGGTTTGGAGCTGATATATATCAAGGAAATTAGTGACATCCCTGGCCGACTTAAAGAAATGCATCCAAGTTCTCACCTGAATGGGAATTTAAATCGCAATTGAAGATTGGTTATCCAAAGTATTCTTGTCTTATTTACCCTCTTACTGCTATCAATGATATCCAGCCTTAGTGACGTGCTACAAAGTGTGACTAAAACTTAATGTCAATCTTCCTGTGTAAACCCCTACATATTAGAATATGATGCAAACAAAACTCTGTTGACTGATCCAAGAAAGGAGAAGCAACTGCTTGGTTGTAGTGTTCGCCTCTATGTAATATTAGTCATAATTAAAATGTTAAAAATTCTTTAACTTCTAATTACAGTGATAACAGTGTATTTTTTAAACCTCAGGAAACTTTTAATTTTGAAGGATCATTTGTAACACTACCATAGAAGAGAATATATGATGAGAATATTAGTTACCATGTTTTGTGCTGCATTGAGTTCTAGGAGGCCTGATGAGCTGGAGTGGTTTTCAGCATGTGTTATTGATGGCAAATCAATAAAACCCCAGAACATTTAGTTGACTAAGCAACTGACATTTTACAAGGGTTGAAACATAAATTTGTTACAACCATCATTAGTCTTCTATGACACTAAAATGTTAGAGTTTGAAAGCAAACTGGAACAAAACAAAACTTCATAGCACACTTCATAAGGCATAAATCAAAATTTCAAAGAGAAACATGGGGAGTTTTGTGATTATACATCATTAGAAAATGTAAGATCTGGAGAGATAGTGTGAACATGGAATCAACCAGGAAAAATATCAGATGCAATTCAATTTCAGAAAATAAGAAAATAGGCCTTTGGTTTTGATGGGGTGGCTCTTGGTAAGATGAAGAGGAAGCTAATGCCATCAACTGGCTGCAATTCCATAATATGCCAGGAAGCACTTTGAGTGAGATGGATGGTACTTTATAGCAAAAATCTTTACCAAGGAATGAAAATTAAGTTTAATCAAAGCACATTCTAAGCAGCTAAATGTAATATATATACTGCTAATGAGAAGGATAACATCAAAGTAGTCTGATTTGTTGGAAACTTGCCTGAGAGGGGAGGAATCTGGATTCCTCTTCCTGATTTAAAGATTATTTAGGAAAGCAACGATTAAGTGTCAAAGCACTATAGTTCTTTCTTTTTAATTTCCATAAAATTATTAATTTGATCCAAAAATTTGACTTAGCTGTAATTGTTCAGTTGTTTGTATTTTTTAGTTTCTGCCAAAAGTTTTATAAATAATATTAACAGTAAACCTTATTTCTTCACAAACCTCCTAATTTCTTTTTTTAATATACACTAGTGATGGTTAAAGGACAAAGTTGACCTAGCAAAAAAGAGTAACATCTCCAAGTACAATTTTAACCTTGACCTTAAAACTGTGGATTTCACAGCTAAAGGGATATTCTCTATACTCAAAATGGATTTAGAAAACTAACAGAAAATGCTCAGAACACATATCAATTAAAAACCAAGCACATGCAGTCTGAGGCAATGATGGAAAGATAATACTTATTACTGTAAAGTCAATCTGTCATGATGGTGGTTGATTTGTCATGGTGTTTTTTTCACAAGGAAAATCTAATCTGAAAAAAAATTAAATTAATTTATAGTTAGAGTCATGCAGGTTTTCATGAAGTTAAGTTGGAATAGTCAAAATACTTAGCAAGAATAGAGGGAAACTGAATTAGCAATTTGAACTGATTTTCTGTTTAAAACAACATCTGATATATAATCAAGAGAAAAAGTTTTGAAAGGAAAAATTAGCTAATTCTTAAAAAAAATTAAACAAAAAGTCATCAAATATTTTCTTATTTATTCTTAAGGAACAGAAATAATGTCATAGAAGCAATGTAGACTTATCAATGAACTATGATTTCATTTTTAAACTTCTGCTTAGAATTCCACAATACTATCAAGCATAAAATCATAAAGGGTTAAAACATGTGAATTCTGTAGTTCTTATTTCCTAATCTCTGCAGACAAATTTTGTATACTCAAACACAAGTGAAAACATATGTCTGATCTTCTTTGTGACCACAAAGTGACTCAGGCTATAAAAATGATTGGTTACATTCTGGCTTTCTGACTTTCCTGTAAATCTCTTAGGTTTCTTCACAAGTGTTCAGCAAGGCATAGATGTGATCAAAATTATCTTTGTCTGCTGAGACCAATAAATATAAATTTGATAATTAATATGTGAATTCATTTGAATTTGTTTGTTTGTTTGTTAATAACACAAATGCTAGAAAAAAATTTTAAAACACCCCACAGGAACCCAACTTATTTTATCTATAAAAGGGGATAAGAAATTTCTTTTTTATTCTAAAATATCCAGTTGTTAAATGTGTAATTTTATTTTTTTTCAATTAGACGCTGGGCATGGATATTCAATCATATCTTCCTCCTATATAAGGACAAATTATTCATTACACATACATAGACAAACACACACATTTTCAAATTTCAAAGAATGCAGAAGTAACTATATTTTAAATGTCTAAATGTTGAAATTCCCATTTATGTAAAAAATAAGTATTATCATAAACAGTATTATCATAAAATAACCCAAAGACACTTTTGAATAAACTTTTAGTGGTTTGCAGCCATAATTTACACAAAAAAAGTATTTGTTTTGCAAAATTTGTCGTTATGTTACTGAACTTCCCATTGAGCAAGTGAATGATGGCTTTATTTGCTTCCAGTACAGAACACTTATAGCGCATCGGTAATATTTTAAAAGATATTACCATTAGATAACAACATGAAGCAGGCTGGCATGTAAAGATGTTTTTGAAAGTTTTTGTTTTATTTAGGTATATTGAATAGCCCACCTGATATCTAACTTGCTGTGTTAGATCATGGAATCACAGAATGGTTTAGGCTCAATAGGACCTTAAAGATCATCTCATTTCCACTCCTCTGCCATGCCAGGGACACCTTCCATTAGACCAGTTTGCTCAAATGCCCACCCAGCCTGGCCTGAGGCAACCACAACTTCTCTGACCAACCTGTTCCAGTGACTCATCACACTCACACAGTAGATTTCTTCCTAATATCTAATTCAGTATATTCTCTTTCAGTTTATCACCCCTTGTCCGTCACTATATATCCTTGTGAAAAGTCCCCCTTCAGCTTTCTTGTGCATTCCCCTTTTTGTAGGAAGGCTGTACATTCTCCTTGGACTCTTCCCCTCTCAAAGCTGAACAACCCCAACTCTCTCAATCTGTCTTCATAGGAGAGGTGCTTCAGCCCTCTGATCATCATCATGGCCCTTCTCAGGACTTGCTCCAACAAATCTTTTTTGTTCTGGAGCCCCCAGAGCTGGGTGCAGCACTGCAGGTGGGGTGTCTCCAGAGCAGAGCAGAGGGGCAGAATCCCCTCCCTCACCCTGCTGCCCACACTGCTTTGGATGCAGCCCAGGACACACACAGTTATTTGCCTTTCTGCAAGTTCATGTTGCAGTCTCAAGTTGAGCTTCTCACCAATAAGCACCCCAGCTGTATTAATTAGTAATAATACAACAGTTAATATCTTTCACATTTCAAAGTTCACATGTCAGGAATATGTATGCTTAAATTAAGTTTACTTTAACAAAGTACCTGCTCTCCTAGAGCTTTACTACATGTACGAGAATGGCACTTACTTTACCAGTGAACAGAATGGTATCACTGCAAATACTCAGTCAATTCAGCAAGTATTTTCCCAAAGGCTAAAATTTTTAACATACATAACATATATGTTATGCAAAGACACTTAGGGCTCTGGAATACAGGCAGGGGTTGCAAAGTAATCTTAAGAAAAAAGTGTAGAAAGCAACTCTCTGTCTTTCTGGGGAGTGTTTGCATTGTTAACTTGTATTTGCCACTAAATCAGGTTCTGTAATGCTTGTTCCAATGACTCAATGTATCATTTGGACAGAGCTCCCAGTAGCATGCTAAATATATCCAGCTCTTGAATAGGACTTTATTCTAAAATTTACTGTTCACCAAGCCAGGGTTGTAACATATTACCAGAAGTGAGAACAGCATGTGTTACTGGAAGGTTAACTAGTCTTCAGCTTCTCAACTATGGATGATATTGGCAAAGTGTGTTAAGGTCAAATCCCTCTCCTAAAACCATATTTGAAAACATTTCTAGTGACACAGGTCTTTAAGGAACAGCTATACATCTGTGCACTTAGAGCTAGGCAACGTGTTAGCAAGACAGGAATTGAAGCGGCAAGATAAGTGCTACTGCATAAATAGCTGTTAAAACAAGGGTGGGAAGTCTTTTCTGTTCACCATGTTTATTATAAATCTGGTGTGACATTGATATCTTTCCTTTGAATGAGTTCGACTAAATCTTTCAAGTGTGAGGTTTTTTTTAATTTAGGAAGAAATGAGGGGGACTATTCTTGTTAATCACCCTTTCTGTTTTTACAGGAGGCAGATTAATTTGTAAATAGGATCATTACAGCATATTTCTAAAGCTGGAACTACAGAAAGTTAGTCTCACAAAAGTCTGGGACAATATGCCAAGGCGGAGCTACCAGAGTCAGTGGTCATTTGAAGTGTCTGAATCTCTTCACTTACAGACATGGTTGGGCACTTGTGGCTCTTAGTGGTCGTAATGTTTGGGGTATTTTCCTTACATACAATATCTCAGACAGAGATGCTTTACTATATCTCCATTTCTTGGTGGGTTTTTTTGTTGAATTTTACATCTTTGTCTGACAATAAGGTAAATTATATTAGCTTTTTTTTTCTTTTTGAAAAAAAAAGAGAATTTGATTAATCATTCCTAATCCAACACTAACTAAAGTAAAAGTTCCTCATACTTCATGAAGAAAAAAATCAAGCCAACATTGTTTAAAATTCATATTCCATAATATGTTAAAAAAGGGAAGATGAGGCAACAGTAATATAAGAAACAGTATGTTCTATGTCACTCGAGAAGTTTTGTTGCTGTCAAAATTCTGAATTTATTACAATTCCTTCAAAGATAATTCTAGAATACATTGTACAACCTACAAAAGAAATATTGATCTGTGTGTTTCCGCTCACTAGATCATGGTCAAGTACCACAAAGTATCTTTTTTCTCTCAGACACGGTAAGAGACAAGCTCTCATTTGTGAAGAACTGTATAAAAGTATACCGCAGAGGAACAAAATGCTGCAACGTCTGTGGGAAGAGACTATAAATTACTGGGAAATGTCCTTCTAAACACACTTAAGAGAATAAAAAGCGTGTTGCTCTCTCTTCTTCATGTAGAATAACTGTGTAGCTCAGTAGATCATTAAACACATATATGTGTGCAACAACTGACCATAAAACATGGTTATTCTGTCAAGAGACAGACTCAACCCTCTTAGAGGGTCTGAATGGATCTGATCCTTTTGTCTTGGTTTGAAACAAGTTCAGGAGGAAATGTCCTGTAATGAATGTCTCCTTGCAAGAAGGCAGGTTTCAGCAATGGAAAAGGAATTTCTTGGATGAAAGTGAAAAAACTATTTATTTAACAAGCAGAGTGCCGGCAGGGCAAAAAGAAAAAAAATGAGTAATGTCAGATAATAAACCTCCTCTCAGCAGAGGAAGCTGGTGGTTTCAGAGTTCTGGTTGTATCTGGCTCGGCCCCTCCACAGGTCTGAGGCTGGGATGCAGGATCCCTGCAGGCTCCCTGCCAGTCCCCAGAGCCCAATGATCTGGTTCTCGGATCACAGCTTGGCCAAACAGTTTCAGAAGAAGAAGAACCTCCAGAGGATTTCGGTGTGCAGTCCTGAGAAAATTCCCCACAGGCTGGCTGAAACAGAAAGCTGGCTCCCTCGGCTCTGCAGCAGTGAGAACGCAGGGGAGTGTGTGTGAGTCCTTGAACACAAACTGCTCTGAAATATTCGCCTGGCTTCTCTCTCCCCTCTCCTGGACCCAGCTTAAACTACAGGACCCATTTCTGGGCATAAGGCTGACTATTGGGAAATACAGTATTATCATAAATAACCCAAAGACACTTTTGAATAAACTTTTAGTGGTTTGCAGCCATAATTTACACAAAAAAAGTATTTGTTTTGCAAAATTTGTCGTTATGTTACTGAACTTCCCATTGAGCAAGTGAATGATGGCTTTATTTGCTTCCAGTACAGAACTGACACTAGTCATGCTAGAGGAAAAACTCTTCATCTGGAAGGATAAATACTGGCTTATTAATTTTTTTCTTTGTAATAAGGAAAGAGTTTGTTCTGTCCGTGTTCCAAGCTGACTGAACAGTACATGGTGGTGATGAAGAAAGAAGCTGCTGAGTGCTGCTGGGTTGCTGCCAGCCCTGTGCAATCACCCTTTAGGGTGAACAGACTTCTGTGGGTTAATCTGGTCTACATCAGCTGAGAGGTCATTGCAGAATTCAGCTGATATAATAAAGTTGTAAGAAAACTTAATTTTCTTACAGAGACCAAACAGAGACCGACTGGTAGCCAAGCTCTATTATTTTGTATGCATACAATATTTCATATTTTTAAATGTTTTTAAAGTCCCAGAGAAGCAGAGAGAATCTAAGTTAGACTGGCAAATGTGGAGAAACAGTGTAACAACAGCAGTTCTCATTAGGTAACAGGTCAGAGGCTTTTGCAAAGTAAGATGCCCTGAACAATTGCAAACTTTTATTGCAACATGATCAGATCAAATAGAATTGCAGACAGAATTTGGTACTGTGTTCTATACCCTATTCTACAAAATGTAACTTTTTGACAGCTGCATTGTGTCTTTTCCTAATGTTGGTTTAGCTGTTGGTCTTTGACCTTTGACCTACCTAAATAGGTATTAATTTTATTGTATAGCAGTTAAAATAGCCAGGACACATCACAATTTTCCAACATGTAATTGTGAATTTGCACATAACACATTCATTGGGAAACCACCATTTCCTTATCTTCTTTTGTCAACCTTGCAGTATCCCAGCCATCACACAAATTTTTTTTGAGCTTTTCCTGGATTTTAAGTGCTTTGCAGGTTCTTATTCTGTAAAGTACTCCATTATTCTTCCACCACCTTCCAGAAGTTTAGGATGTTATTTGGAAGTCCCCTTTTCAAGTAGTAGTTAGTCCCTGCCTATTCTGTATTGTAAAAGCCAACATTATCAGAGCCTAAGGTGGTGTGATTGCAGGCAGAAGCTGTTTAATACTGAAGTCTGAAAGCAAAGATGTCTTTAGATCTTACAGTGCCTCATATGTGACCGGGGATAAGGTATTTTTTAGCAGGGATTTGCATTAATAAAAATTAAAGCTTTAGGATTTCACTTCAAAGAGAAATGTCAATGAAAGCATATCCTCTCTTAGTTGCATTGGTAGCAGAATATTAACATCACTAATGTAAAAGTTTATATAGCTAGAGGCTGCAGTCTCTGTCTCTCAGTAGAGAAAAAATAATTCTTAGACCACATCAGAAGTGTGCAGCACTTAAAATACAAAGAAAGAAATGAGGAGAGTCTTTTTCTCAGGAGCAGTAAGCACACAGAGTACATTTATTTTCAAATTGATATATCTATTATTTAAAAAGTTTAATTTTTAATGTATTAATTCCAGACAGGCATTGACATAGAAATAAATATATTAGTCATTATGTGCTAGCTTTTTCAAACTTTACTGGTGCTAAATATTATTTTGTGCTACATATACAGTCATTGATTTCTGAAAAACAACTCTACAGTCAGTATAAGTCACTGCTCAAAGGACAGAAAAATCTGTGTGAAGCATAACTTATCAAATACAATTACACAGTAAAAAGGATTATTTCATTGATACTGGTCCACAGGAACATCCAATTTGCAAATATTTAGTGAAGACACTTTTGAATGCAGAAAGTCCTTTTTAGCTGAAAGGAGGAAAAATGGATTGTCAGGTTTTTTTTAATAAAGCACAGGGAAAAGATATGTGTATTTGTGTTCTTACTGTCCCAAATAATTAAGGGATTTCAGTTCCTTTATTGTGAGAAATAAAAGTAAATAAAACTATCATTCACTCACTAAATGGAAGTTCAGTAACATTCATTGTCAGCCAGGCTTTGCTCAAACATTCAAAGCATTCATTAGTCTTCTGAAATCTTGAAAATTGTTATTAAAAAGTCTGATGTTTTTAAGAGTATCATCTGGAGATTCTGTATACCTGTTCAGCAGGATATTATAGAGCTGCCGATGCTCTTTTTCAGTAATGGATGGTTTCTGTGCCTGGGTGGATTTGGCTGTGATTAAGGGTTACATGAAGAATATCCAATATTAAATGAGATGGAAACTGCAAGTTGGCAGGCTCACCCACTGACCTGTAGAAAGCACCATTTTCCAAAAACCATTATCTGTGAGGCTTTCCAGTCTATTCTAAGGGGTTTTAAAGAATTACTTCTACATTTATATTGAAATGAACCAGAAGATGCTGCTGCCTGATTGCATCACTTTCTTTTACAAGATCTAATGGCAAAGGCCAAAAAAAGAACAGAAAAGCCTAAGTAGGATTTTTAATACCAATTCAGTTACCTGTATCCAAAGTTAGGGTTAAAAGGCTTTGCCCAATAACCATTGAGGAAGAATGTTTTATTTCATATATTTCATTTTTATCACCGAATTTTCTCAGGTTTCCATGGTCATCTTCCAGAATAGTGTTTTACTGAGTAGCCAAAGTATTACCTCATGCCTAAAATATGTCAATATTTAAATATTCCTACAAGCAAGTGCAGAAAGAAGACAATGTGATTTTGCTTCCTCTCTTCTATACAGTGATTTAATCGCTCACTCAGCTATTAGAAGAATCTGACTCAGTTCCTTTTATCCCCTGAGAGGGTTTGGTCTAGTAATTACAGAATATGTGCAATATATGTGTTGGAATGAGAAGGCTGACTGGTAGCCAAGACTTACAATTTCTAGGAAAGCTTCCTCAGTAGCATGACAGAGATTCAGAGCCCCTTTTGGCACTAGATTTAATGCCTTTTTTTTTTTTTAAGTCATTTGACACAACTTCACCAGGAGAGATCCTGACTTCTATATAAATCGTTTACTTTTTGACTTAATTATAAATTTAATAAAAGTTCTCTGACTTATAAATGACGTATAAAATCTTATTCAGTCTTAATTTTATAGAATATAGGTGAGGGATTTGAATCTTGGTTCTTTGTGTGTATTATTCAATAGTTAGTCTAATAACTAGGTGTAACACATACATTGATTTTATTATGATGGCATAAAAACAGCTCCTCAACAAACCCACTCTTAGGAGAGTACTTCATCTGTAAGCCCTGATCAAGGGAGACTGGAGCTTAGACTTTCTTTTTACCTCCCTTTTAGTGGCATCAAGTTGAAGGAATACATTCAGAAATACTCTAGAGTTTGAATGTGCTGGTTCCACAAGTAAAATACAGTAAATGTCATGTATCCAATTGGGGATGTGGAATGAGTTTATTGATCTGACAGCTTGCATTCCACTTAATTCCAATTTTTTTAGCATTATATGGAGAGAGGATTTGATGCTGTCTGTTTGAACTACTGTACTGTTGTCGTGAGGGAGAAATTGCAATTGAAAAATTCTGAGATGCAATTTTCTCAATTACACGTGAAGGTATTGTTACCATATTTCAGGCCAATACAAAAAGGCTGAAGTAAAACTCATTAAAAAAAAAAAAAAAAAAAGTCAGCAAATGCTTTATTTTTGCTACTCCATTGAAAAAAAAATTGCTCTTTCAAAACTGAACTTTCCAATCCCAGTCAGAATTTTGTTAGACTCCCTTTCCTACTGCCTGGAATGTTTTTCATGCTCTAAATTTATGTTGTTTGACCAGCATCTCTCTATCTCAAATTTTTCAAAAATTCTGTTCTACAAATGTTTGTGATTCAGAAAGAAATATAATTCAAAGATTACAAGTTCTTTCAAAATGCTTCATTCCATATGACTTTGCTTAAAGTAATGCACCAAAGAACCAGGATATATTGATAAAATCTCACTGAAAAGCAACCAGAATCTTCTGTCTCACTTTTGACATAATTTCTGATGCCTAAAAATGTGGCATTTATGTCTTAGCTATACTTCAAACAGTTTGGTGACAATTCCAGATTACAGGTGAATTACAAATGTCTTTGCCAATTCAGAGCATGTGAATGGATGCATGATAATGTTTCTCTTCCTCAGCTACATGACATTATTTTTAACTAATGAGCAATAAGGGAATGCGAACATAAATTTAAAGCACTTTAAAAATTACTGATATTTTCATGAATATAAGCAGCTGTTGAAATATTCCTAATTACAAATATCACTTATCAAGAGTAGCATATTGAAGCCAAGTGGTTTGTATGCAAGCACATTTACAAGACTGCTATGTTCTCTTTTTTTCTCTTCACTCTTGAGATAGGCTTACTTTTTCTTAATATGCATAATACTGGATTTGAAATTGTTTAAACTGAAATTAATACTCAGCATTCCAATAAAATATATCTTTATTCAGAAGATTCAGAAGAGCAAAGAAGCTGTAGAATTAAACTTTTGCCTTATTGAATTAGATATATTTTCTGTCACAGTACACATGTCATGTATTACATTCAAGATACTGGATTAAATAAATTACTTAGTACATCAAATAAATCATCCGCTAAAACATACTGTATTAATATTAAATCAAATATGTTTAAGAATTCTGCAGCCTACAGGTAGTTAGAAATATATTCTTTTCTCTTTATTTAAATTCAAATCACTAAAAATGCAAGGTGTGCACCATCTGGTAAAAGGCAGAAATATACTTTTCTATATTAGACTGCTCTATCAACTCTGGTACTGAAATAGCAGAATGGTAGTAAATTCAGCACTAGTAAGCCTTCGTATACTTTTTAATTGTGAATGAAAAGTCTTTGCTAATGAGGAATGTTATGAGACAAACATTTACATGATGACTATGGTGTAGATCACTGCCATACTTGTTTATTACAGTTCTTAATGAAAGGCAGCTTCCTATTACATATGCATAGAAGTCTGCTCTTCACAGTCACTGGCAATTTTTTTTTTAATTTTAGCTGCATAATATCTGCTTAAAATTTATGGTGTTACACAGACACAATGTCCAAATTTTAGCAGTCACAGTCTTTTGCTGTGGTGTGTTTTCTTTTTTCTTCTTCTTTTAATTTGCTTATTAATTTAAAAATTTAGTTTTGTATTGTTTTTTCCTTGTTTTGCTTAACCTTTGGCAAAGCTATTATCTTTCCTGGATATTGATCTTCAAATAAATCTCATATTATGTATATGGAACTCATTTAGCTAATATAGAGCTATTTAGCAATAGATTGTGTTGGGAATTCCAGTCCAAATAGGATACAGTCCACAGCGTTTTCTCTAGTTATATTAAAGGAGTGAGACATCTGCTGTATTATACAGTACACCTGATACGATTCAGTTTGATATTCACAAAGAACAGTTGCATATCCAGATATGCTTCCTATTGCTTCTGATTATAATTTTAAAATATCTCATAGTTTAGAAAAAAACAGTTTAGCCTCTTTTATTTACTTATTTGTCCTTTGCCACCCCATGTTGAGATCCTAACTGTTGTGGTGCTGGCTCAGAACCATGTGGTTAAAGGCAATTGATGTGTACATAGCAAAATAATATTCAAATATGTACCACTTCTAGATGTCTATCATATTTATTGACTTTGTCTTGCTAAAAAAAGACATAAAAGTATATTAAGATAAATTCTAATAAACTTGATGACTTTTTCCAGTAAAAATACTTTGATGGGAATGAAAACTTTATGCTTCAGGCTGTGGAGAATTCTGTGAAATTTTAATTTTTTCTACAATTACAGTAATTTTGAATCTGTGGTTGGTTAGTTGACTCATGACATTTCTCTGTCGGCCTCATCCTTTCTTTCTACATGAATCAGTGGCAAAAAGAGAACCTCTGTATTCATACTGAAGCCAGTGAGGCTTCAGTAAGGCTTGCACCCCTTTGGTGCTAGAAGAGACCAGAAAATCCTCGCTGTCAAGATGACAGAGGTAAGCAGAAAAAAGAGCAGCCCCACTCATGTGTGATTTTTCTGTGATATATCAAGGAAGATCATCTAACTGGGAGCTGTACAATCATCTCCAGTTGTGAGGAAGGGGAAGGGGAAGAGCCCCTTTAAAAGGGCAGTTCACACAAAGTATGGCAGCAAGCAGTAGGAGTTGCTGCTCTTGGCAGAGTAAGAAGTAGCAGGTGCCAGAAAGAAGTAGGGCCTTCAACAGCATTGTCAGCATCTGTATGTATGAGACTGCTGCTGCACAATTTATGGAGGAAGATCTGGCTTATGGGTGGCAGTTTCAGGTTATTTAATACCAATGTGTGACAGTACAGGTAACTGAAAAGTTTTCAAGGTCAGGTCTGCATCAGCCAGGATGCCTTTATCAGGTATCTTCAACTTCTGCATCGCTTTGTCTTTCAGATGATAGCCTTCAGCTCATTCCCTTTGGAACACAATGTACCTACTCCTACAGAGCATTAACAAGTAGTTACAGCACAACAAACTGATCTGTAAAGCAGTAGTGGTTTTTTTGTCCCTTTCTAGGCTGTGTCACACAAAGCATCCAAGAAACATAATCGAGGCCCAAAATATAAACCATTTCATGTCAGACAGCAGAACTGACTACCCTAACATTCAGCAGCAAGCAGTACTTGAACAGCCAATGCAAGGCAATGGCTGACAGATATCATGGCAAGACAACCTCACAAAAACAGGATCAATGCTCTGCTCATAAGCCTAGAAACTTAAATAAAGAATAGCAAAAGCAAAAATACATATTTAAAATAACCTTGAACATCTTCTTCTCTTGTGGGCAATTTTATTTGCTTGTTTGTTTAGAGTCAGTTGATTCATTTTAGAATAAAATATTTTACAAGTTCTGAGAGATGACATAAAAAACAAAAGATGTATCATTTTATTACCTCTTCTGTAAAATGTAAAAGCATACTTCTCCATGAGAAACTGTTCAGATGAATTATTCTTATAGAGATATACTTCTAATAGCATGTGAGGATATTTCTTCTATGTCTTAAATAAATTCAAGTGTCAGCAAGTTTGTTTTTCATTCCCTTCCTCAGCCACTGACACAGAGACAAAAAACAGTATCGCTTGTTTATTATCCTGTTTATTTTCATTTGGATCCGGACGAGTGTGGAAAGAAAGGCTTGATCTCTTATGACCAACAAATTCAAAAACAATATTGTCTTTGTGAAGTAGCACAACACCATGAAGAGCAAGGATTAATCTGAAATTAGGATTTGACAACAACTCCATGTAAATCAGACTGTAGGTCAGGTTGGTACACACATGCCATCTTTGTTGGCTCAGTGTTAGGTGAGTATTCACAGAATCAAAGAGTCATAGGTTGAGGAAAAGATCTCTGAGATCGTCAGGTCAGACCTATGACCGGACACCATCACATCACCTAAACCATGGCACTGAGTACCCATCCAGCCTTTCCTTAAACACATCCAGGGTCTGTGGCTCCACCACCTCTCTGGGTAGTTTAGTTCAATGCCAAATCACCCTTTCTGTGAAGAAATTCCTCCTAATGTCCAACTTGAACCCCCCCCGACATGGCATAAGACTGTGTTCTCTTGTCCTTATTGGCAGGGAATACTTATAATCTGAGACAAGACCATTGTAGTAGGTCACTGTTTTATTAATTTCAAATGTAACAAATACCAGGCATAATTAACATATTTCCCATATTTGTTAAGGTGTCTCCCTAAAATTATATTTCAACACTTTCATATTTTAAAACAGTGGTGGCTATGGCTAATGGCTAACAATCATGCTATTTAATAGAAAATTGGAAATTAATATAATCAAAAGGCATCTGCTTTTAAAATTACCTGTCCTAGACCACTAACAAAATCAGTAAATACTTCCTGTCAAAAACTTGAAACATTTTTCTACAGTTTTTATCCTTAAATGCAGTTTTCAGAAAGCAGCGGCATACAACACTGTTCACGTAGGATCACACAATAATATGGGTTGGAAAAGACCCTTAAGATCATCGAGCCCAACCATTAACCTTATACTGCCAAGTCCACCACTAAATTTTTTCCCTCTCTGAGTGCCACATCTACATGTCTTTTAAATACCTCCAGGAATGGTAACCTAACCACTTCCCTGGGCAGCCTCTTTCAATGTCTGACCACCCTTCCCAAGAAGAAATTTTTCCTAATATCCAATCTAAACCTCTTCTGGAACAACTTGAGGCTGTTTCTTCTTGTTCTATCACTTGTTTCTTGGAAGAAGAAGCCACCCCACCCACCACTACCACTACTTACAACCCCTTTTCAGGTAGAAAGCAATATGGTCTTCCCTCAGCCTCCTCCTCTCCAGGCTAAACAACCCCATCTCCCTCAACCACTTCTCATCAGACTTGTGCTCCGGACCCTTTGAGCTCACCATCTCCACTTCCCTTCTCTAGACACACTTCAGCACCTCAATGTCCTTCCCTGTAGTGAGGGGCCCACAACTGGACACAGGATTCAAGTATGGCCTCACAAGTGCCAAGTACAGAGTGGCAATCACTGCCCTGGTCCTGCTGGGCACTCTATTGCTGATACAGGCCAGGATACCATTGGCCTTCTCGGACACCTGAGCACATGCTGACTCATGTTTAAAAGGCTGTCAAACAACAGCCCCAGATCCTTTTCTTCTGGGCCACTTTCCAGCCACTTTGTTCCCCAGCCTGTAGGGTTGCATGGGATTGCTGCGACCCAAATGCAAGTCCTTCACCTACCTGGGTCTTCACGTTGTTTAACCTCACACAGCTGGGCTTGGTCCACAGATCTATCCTGTCCATATCCCTGTGCAGAGCCTTCCTACTCTACAGCAGATCAACACTCCTGCCCAATGTGGTGTCGACTGCAAACCGACTGAGGGTGCTCTTGATCTCCTGAAGTTCATTGGTAAAGATATTATGCAGGACTGGCCCCAGCACTGAGCCCTGGGAGCCCCACTAGTGACTGGCCCCCAACTGGAATTCAGTCCATTCACCACCACACTCTGGGCCTGGTCATCCCGACAAGTTTTTACCCAGCAAAGTGTACACCCATTCAAGTCTTCAGCAGCCAGTTTCTCTACGAGAAAATATTGTCAAAAGCTTTGCTAAAGTCCAGATCGACAATATCGACAGCCTGGATGCAAGCAGGACATGCCTTTCATAAATCCATGCTGGCTGGGCCTGATCACCATTTGTCCTGCACATGCTGTGCCATAGCACTCCAGGTGATCTGCTCCACGACATCACCTGGAGCCAAGGTCAGACTGAAGGACCTGTACCTTCCCAAAGCTTCCCTCCAGCCCTTCTTCTAGAAACACATTTGCCAGCCTCCAGTCATCTGGGACTTCTCCAGTTAGACAGGAATTATAATAAATTATGGAAACCAGTTCACTGAGCACTTTTGCCAGCTCTCTGAGTACCCTTGTGTTCATTCCATCTGGCCCCATAGATTTGTGTGTGTCTAACTGGTGTAGTAAGACCATTTTCCCTTGGATTGTGGGACTTTTTTTCCACACCCTTTCCCTGTTCTCTAGAATGACTGGCAGCTCAGGGTGCTGGGTACCCTGACAACAATGTACTCTTAAAGACTTAGTCAAAGAAGTCACTAAATAACTCAGCCTTTTCCTCATCCTTTGTCACTATGCTTCCTTCTATATCAAACAAAAGATGAAGAGTCATCATGGTGATAGATGTCCTTCCAAAGGTAAAAAACTCTCCTTTTCCAACCAAAGTGTTCATACAAGTCAGTCTTCTTCCCCACTGGCTTTTCTTGCAGCACAGGAGCATGGACTGTTTAAGTACCAAATATAGTGGTTCATGCATTCTAGAAAATTATTTGATTTGTTGAGTGCAAAGTAGCTACTAGTTCCTGTTTTGCACAGGACTATCATAGCAACAGTCACAACCTAGAGCCTAAAATAGGTGCAAGAAATAAGCACTAGGTGCTAAGAACATATTTAGCCTTACACACTTCTCAGTTGTCCACAAAGACGTGATGCTGAGAAATATTCTCATTTTCCCCACTTTCTGTAAAAAGAGGGCTTTATCAGGCTTCACAATATTTAAAAATTATTGAAACCAAAAATAATGCAAAGATTCTCCAGAATTATTGCGTAGAGTCCGACCTTTAGTAGCTAGATAAAAGAAGTTGTTTCAGGAATTTATTATCCTCTCCTTAAATTAAACAGAAGAGAAATTAGACCCTTATCCTTTGATATTCGTGTTGTATATATCCCTTGCAGTGCTAAAAGTAAAAGGAGGTAAATAATATTTTCACAATCATTATTTATAATTTGACTATCTGATAAAGAAACGACAAAAAACTAAATTTTAGCTCAAAATTTTCAAGTCATCTAAAATAATTCTTATTTTTATTCTGTGGGTGGATTTTTGGGGTTTCTTTTGCACATTTTTTAAATTTATCTAGGCAACTTGCAATACTAACTTTTGGGTGATTAAGTGTTTCTGAGGTGAACACCATCCTAACTAACATATATTTTCCTAAGATAAATTTGAGAACCACTTCATTAGGTTTTTAAAAGCCTAATCACTTCAGAAAGTTCCAGTTCTGAAAAGCTGCCCATATGGAGAAAGTATTTCAATGTTAAGAATCTGGCATTTGAAATAAAACAATTTGGTATGTCAAAGATAGACATGGATCATATTTTCAATGATTATGCTGTAGCTGTTTCATTTGCAGTAGAACTATAGAAATTAATATCTGCTGGGCAATCAATCTATAATTTTTCCAGCAAATACTCTCTTTCAGTCATAGGTAATAGGTGCTGTAATTCTACAGTACTAATATAAAATATGTTGAAAACTATGTTTTGCATCATAGACATTATTTTATTAATGACTTCAAGTAAAAATCCCTACATCTGTCAGACCATGACACTCCAGTGTGCTGGAATTATTATGTGTGTAAATTAATTTACAAGAATTTTTGGTCTGAAGGATTTAGCATTACACAGTGGTTTTATCTGTTATCTTCATATTGTATTCAAACAACTAAATGAAACATCTTTGATGTTGAAATGTACTCTAGGATTGTGGCACTCAGTATTTTTACTTTAATCAATCCCAGCAGACATATCTTACTGCATTTTTGATTTAGTTTGAATACTGTGAGGCTGAATAAACTACATTTATTCCACCTTACTTTATGCTGATAATGGGCAAATGGATAACCAGATGGCATAACTTTTGCAAAATTTTCAAGACACATCCTGCAGCATAAAAAGAAAAAAGTTCATAAAGTTTCCTATCCTCTGGCATGTATGTCAATTTATTCAAGTAAAAATTGGCACAGAAGCTACTGTTTTCCCACATAACTATTGACTTTTAAAATGTATAAATGGCAAATCTCATAATAAGAAATGGCACATTTTATCTATAAAAGCAATTAATTCTGTCTTCTTTTTCTTTATTTTTTCTAATTTTTTTTTATAGCAGAAGGTTCTGGAGAAGGCATAACAAAAATCATACACATTAAGATACATCAATTTACAAATGGACTCTGTTTACTTCAGATGAAATAAACTAATTATAAATAGCACATATTCTAAATGACCCTTTCTTCATCAAAAAATTGAAACGTCCACAGTAAGCCAGGAAAGCATCTGAATGATTGAAATCCTCCTCTCCTTAAGAGAAGGTAGTAATCAGCCTCTAGCAAACCCTTTTCTATACCTTCTATAGGTGAAATTCTAATTTTGTCTATAACTTATATATCTATATGGTAAACTCTGCATGTAGAGCTGCATAGGGGGATGTCTAGGATGGGACAATTTTCCACCCAGGCTGGTAATCAAGGCATACACTTAAACACCCAGGTAATGACTAGCAGTTGGTTTTGACAGGGGAATCCCTGAGACTCTGAAATTTCCACCAAGAGAGAATTTCCAAAAATTTTTCAAATTATTTTTCTGCAGCATTCTGCCCAAAGGAAGCTGGTAGATCAATCAGCCACTCAAGGTATTAATGACTAAGTATTCTGCATATGTGAAAACTCTCAACCTGAGTCAAACATCCAATATGAATTATATGTGCTCATTGTACCCAGAAGTCCAGGACAGGACAGGTCTCAGGACATTTTCAGGCATTTGCAATTTCTGCTCATGGTGATATTGTAAAATGACAGAGGAGATGTGAAGTGAAAATACTCCTTTTCCTTGAATTTTTCATCCTCGAACTTTGATCTCCAGCTGGTTGCCTGTTCCATAGCAAGACTCTCACATCAGCTAAAGTCCCACTGTTAGATAATGGTAGAAATATCAAGACCCATAATTAGCAAAGATGTATCTCTTTCTCTGCTTCAGCATCAGTTGAGCAGCAAGCTTTAGGAACCAGAACCAAGGAACAGGGAGAACATGAGCTGTTTTATAAGCCAGAGCATTCAATAAGCAGCAGAAAGTACTCTCTCACTATGAGCCACACTGCAGGATTACATCCGCAGGAGAAGCAGCCAGGCAAGCATGCTGAATCTGTTATGTAGTCTCTGTCAATAAAGTCCTGTATGCAAGCTGAATTTCTAGATAGTAACTTTGGAGTAGCTCATTATGACTATGTTCCAATAGGGTGCAGACTGACACCTGCTTTTCTGTCCACATGCGAAGGCAGGCAGACAACAGTCTGTGCCACTGTGTCTGAACTCATCTTTCCTTATCAGGGCTTGTGCCTGCAAACATAATTATGTTTCTACACTGGAGTTTGACTGATCCAGGGAGGAACCTGGAGGAAAAGATGTCAATCTTCAGCTGTCCCTGTACACAAACACTGAGTATACTTATAAGCTGGGATTCAGCTGCTCAGCAGAACACCTAGTTCCTAAATGTCGAAAACAAAGCACCCATGATAGCCACTGAGGATTTACTCAATAGCACCAGTAGGGCTTGGGGAGATATTCAACTCATCTCAAAGACATTTTTCAAGACACATCTACCAAAAAAAAAACCCAAACAAACAAACAAAAAAAAAAAAACCAACCTCAATTTATTTAGGTGGTCTTCTTCTCAATACTCCCCGGAAGAAATTTAGATATTTGACCAATAACAAAAGAAGACAATTCTGTATTGCTTCCTTTACCAACTTTTTTATAAAGTAGAGAAAAACTGTTATAAAAATATTTTAGCTTCTTTTTCAATTGCTCCTGGAATGTGATACCTTTTCTTTTTCCCTGCAGAGAAAGGGAAAAGAAAATGTTAAGAACTCCTCACGGTCATTTTCCATTTAAACTGCATGCTTTTCATTAAAAAAAAAAAATCTTTTCTGTTATAGAAAGGTCAGCACAATTCAGGATCTATGAACTATAAAGTTCCAGGTGTATGTAAAGGCTAAAAATATATTTTAAGTTTTGCTTGAATTATTGATAATTGTTCTTCAGTTTTTGAGTCGGTTTTGTGCAGGACTCTTACTCCTAGTCTCTGTGAAAACTTCTTTATGAGCCAGCATTCTGCAAAATGAGAGAATGGCTTGGTCACATTTATAGAAACTGGAAATCCAGAAGGATGTTCAAGGTTTCTTGGAAGTAATGCTATAAACACAACCACAGTGTCAGTGCACAAAAACATACAACGTTTTCTAGCTATAACAAATCTTGTTGAAGCAAGTTTTAAGATAATTTAAATTAAGTTAGCCTAAGTCTCTATTTACTTTTGCAATCTATACTTTTAAATTCTTGGTAGATTTTCTCTGACCTGCACCATTGTTAGTGAATAGGGCAGTTCCTTTCACCCCAAAGATGACTTGTTCTCAGTGTAATTACCAAAATTATTTGGTGGCATGGCCTGGAGAAACAGAGGATATATGGGTTTTTTTGGGGGCTGGGG
>VZRF01007995.1:278951-290802 GCA_013396875.1 Vireo altiloquus
TGGGTTTTTTGGTTTTGTTTTTGTTTTGTGCCAGTGCCTACAGAGAGTTATTTTCAGATCTGTCTAACCTCAGCATTATGTAAAAATTCACATACATATGTTTCTCTCATATTTGCCAAGCTTCAGAGTTTGCAGGTAATGCTTTTCCAGTTCAGTTACAATTCCTCTTGTATTCCAGACATAGAAGGTCAAGGTACTGAGAAATTTTGTGTAAGGCATGAAAGAGAAGCAGTGTGTAGCAACTAGCAGAGAATGTGGTCTCCAGAGAGAACATTGGCTCATGCCATGTCATGTTTCATGTTTGCCACCACATGTCCTATTTTGCAGGAACCTCCCTGTACCATGCAGTCCGACCTGTGAATTCCTCTTGTCACATAATCCAACATGCAGCGATGTTTGCACTTGATTGGAATGTTAAACTGATTGATTCACAATACAGCTATCTTCAACTTAGCCTGAATTCAATTCTCTGTACTGTCTTGAAGTATAAAGGGTACAAAAATTTTCTGCACCCATGATAATATTTTCTTTTCACTGTAGGTGGTTGATCTGTCAGAGGCTGAGAACTTTGTTCTACCAGAAAGTTAAACTGCAATGTAATCTTTGAACGTGACTTTCACTTATCTGCACCTGGTATTGCCGAACCCAAATTCCTTATCTGGTAAAAACAGAAGCAATTTAAAAACTTAACAATTATAATATTGTAAATATTTTTGTTTCTTATTTGATGTTCACACTCTTTTCTTGGTAGAGTAATCTCCTTTCTGGCACAATAAAATGAGTCCATCTTAAACAGACAGATTTCTTCGTGAACCAGGTAATGCCTATACCTAATTCCTCATACATGTAGGATATAATTTCACATTTTTAACTTTCTATTTGAAGAATTGTGTAAATTTTTCAACTTCAAATAATTTTTCAACTTCTTATGTTAGCATACTCTTTTGTCTCTCTTGGCTCCTTCTTGAGCATTCTCTGTTTTTAAAATAGCTCAGTTTTGAATACCAAACTCATCTAGACATGTCTTGTAGTGAGATGTAGATGCAATGACAATATGTTACTATTAGTTGATTGCCATCACATGTATTTCCAAAGATTCATGTCAGTGTAGATAACCATGACAGCATCCTCAGTGATCCATTTGTTATGACAAAGCTCCCACTGTGGATGTTATTAGATTGAGTCTCGTGAATCCCGCAATATCAGAGTTGTAAGAGAAATCTGCATACGTTTCAGGACAGGTTTGGGCCTCTGTGGCCAAATATATATCCTACAAGGAGAAAATGTTTCTCTTACCCCATCAAGACAAATCAGACCTTGTGGCCTAAGCAGCCTAGTGGCTTTGTTTTTGTTTTATGTGTCTCATTCCTTTCCTTACACCAGGAAGCTGGACACTGGGAATATGCAACAAATATACAAAATTGAAAGCAAATATCCATGCTCTTTTAAAGTCTTTGTACAGCCAAAATGTCACCTCTGGCATAGCTCAAATATACAGAGTAATAAATGCCACATACATTTTCTTGCTTCACTGCTCTTCCTGCTTCACAGGATCCTCTTGGCTCAGGCAGATTTCCCTAGGAGCCCGGAGCCCTAGGTCTCCACACAGGGATGATTTGCTGGGACATCTCCCTCTATGCCTCTGCAAACATCTTCTTCCTATTTTTCTGCATCAGTGCCCCCTTAGCCTTTAGCAAAAATCCCTCAGTTTACCACAAAACTTCTGTTTGGTTTTATCTTACAATTTATCACTTGTAGGAGTGGAACTGGTCAACAAGTGAACTGATGTCTACATATCAAAGCATCCCCAGTAGGACTTTTCTTCCTTGATCCATAAATAAAATGTACAGACTTCTTCTGGAACTAAAAACTAGCTAAAGACATCCCTACAGTTCTGGGTCACTCATCTTTGCTCTTATCGCTTTATTATTTTATTCAACCTCATTGCATTTCACCCCTTATGAAAATTGAACTAGTAGTAGCACAGTAAAGTTCTATGGTAAAATCACACTATTCTAAAAATTAAGCCAATGTAGTAGGGTAGTAGATTTTAAATTTTATTTCAACTTGCTATAGTTTGAGAAAATCAGGTGGAACTATACATTTATTTGAGGTCTTCTTTAGTAAAGTCTAAGCAGTTATCNAAATGTAGTAGGGTAGTAGATTTAAAATTTTATTTCAAATTGCTATAGCTTGAGAAAATCAGGTGGGGTGTTGTTTAGTAAAGTCTAAGCAGTTATCACTAATTTTTGATCATTTGTGCTGACCCAAACACAGCAGCATAACACATGCAGTAGTATCCATTACCTGTCTATTCCATGCCAAAAAAAATCTTTTCAGAAGAAGAGGAAACAAATCATTAAGCTTTATTAAAAGATAAATCTTAAGATTTAACAGAAGTAATATAGTAGTCTCCCACTGTCCTGTTGATGTTTCCTGACTGCTCAAAGCTATCTGACTAAGGAGTGCTACTTTTGTTTTTGTCTCCTAAATGTATTTGATGGCACAAATGCTAAAATAATTTTGAATGAATAAAGGTCTCCTGCCAGTCTGTTCATGTAATGAGGAATTAACATTTAATTTTCAATAATGACTTTGATATCAGTATGGCATGGCTGAATTTATTTCCCATTTCTAAGAACAGCATTTCAAGACTATTCTCCATTTGCCATTCACTGTGTGTAACTAATTTCCTGTCAAAGACAAGAATTGCTCAATAAGAGTAACAGTAGTTTACAGTAGCAGGACTATCAAAATTTTGAATGGTCATATATTTTTGATTTTTAATTTGGTTGTTAGTTAAAATTATTGTGTATTTTCTGCACAGCTCTGCTATTGTTATCCTTTACTTTTAAATGTGATGATATTTCTCTGCTAAGGCTTGAAGTATTTTTGTTAAAAAGAAACCATTAAGGTAGCCCAAGTTGAACAAAATTATTATCTCCTTTTTTCTTTAAACAGATCTAAATGGGTTTTGGTTAAATATTCTAGTATTGAACACTCACTTGCATTTGATTAGGTTTGCACGCAGAATATAAAGGTGTTCTAGGTGCCCTGTATTTGGAGAATTGTGTTATTTGGATAAATTGAATTAGATTGCCTCAGTTCTACCCATTCCTTCAGAATAAAAGTTTTACGTAGGTTATCAGCTCGTAACGATCCCTTTGGCTACATACGGCCAAGGAATGATCATAGCTGTAGTGTGAAGATTTTATTCTGGCCAGGAAAGAGTTCTGCCTCCTCAGTGTAACAATATAATGCAGAGATCAAGTCAGATCTTTAAATATTCATTTACAATTTTCACATGATGGATGTCTGGTTCATTCCTGTTTAAGTAGATTTACAGCTTCAACTATTATCAGATGCAGGGCATCAGTTCTGGACAAGTTAAACTATTTTATGCAAATATGTATTTACTGAACTACTTAATTTTATTGGTACACTGAACATTTGTTTTTCAAAACGTGTCTTTTGAAAAAGTATTTATTAGAAAACCATAATTTCAAGTCAGATCTTAACTAGTCCAGCATATACTAGAATGCCCATAATTATATGCTGGCTGAGATTTTTAAAACTGTTAGTTAAATCGAAGAAAGAAACCCAATCTGATTTTTTTTTTCCTGCAGTAGTAATAATATTTTCAGTGGTACTTTTAAAAATAATTACCTATTATGTTAAACCTAAGTAATACTTATACCACAACTTGAAATGAAATGCACGGATTTATTAACAGTGTTTACATATTGATGCTCATGACATTTAATTTGAATATGAAATATTAATCTGACTTTGACCTTCTTGATTTCTAAGACATAAATTTGTGAGTCAGTAATTTCATTTCTCTAGGCTTCTTCTCTTTATTGCAGTGTAAATTTTGTATTACAAACAGTCAAATTTAGGTGGATGTTAAATAACTATGACAATCAATATGTAGACACTGGTAGCAAAACTGTTGGAACCTTATACAGTGGACTGTTGAATATTTTACTTAAGTTGAGGAAGCGATTCAATTGCAAAGGAAATAATTAACTCCTCACTGAAAGGACAAGGCTATACCAGTGAGCGAGTCGTGCATTCATGGCAAGGTTTTTCATATCATCCCTAGGGAATCTCTTATTCTGGTGCATCAGAGTGTGATACTGGGCTGATTCATTATTAACACATAAGTTCTTATACAAAATAGATTTAAAAAAAATATTGAAATCACTTCTAACCTAGCCAAACAAAGTTTCTTATACTACTGAGAGTATTTCTAGCTTTTTAATATTATGGGGTAACTTTAAGACTGGAAGTCTCCTGGTAAGTGTTCTGTTCCATGCTTATTTCTTTTTTTCCCTTTCTTACATAACCTAAAAATTTAATAAATTTTGAAGCATTAAGTTCCTGACTAAATGGCTTGGAGTAGACCTTTTGCTTTTTTTAAGGTGTATCCTATAGCCATACATATTCAGCTTAGCTTTGAAAATAATGTTGGAACAAAAAGGTGCTCATTTGACAATACACTGTGTGTTGCCCTGGTTAATTTCCAATACTGGCAGGTGAGGCCAGGTCTGCATGGCCTTTGTTGGTTATTTGCCTATTATTCAGGGCCCACAGAATACAGAATGGGTGAGGTTGGGGGGGGACAACTAGAGGTCATCTCTGCTCGAGCAGGATTTCTAGAGTATGTTGCTCAGGATTGTGTCCAGATAGCTTTTGAGTATCTCCAGAGTAGGACAGTCCACAATTTCTCTGGGCACCATGGTCTAGCGCTGTCAACCACAAAGTTAAGAAGTTCTTCCTCATATTCAGGTAGAACTTCCTGTGTTCCACTTTGTTCCCATTGCCTCTTGTTCTGCTGCTTGCCACCACTGAGAAGAGCCTGGATCCGTCCTCTTGACACCTTCCCTTCAGATACTTAGAGACATTGACGAGGCTCCCTCTCAGTCCTCTCTTCTCAAGACTGAACAGGACCAGCTCCCTCAGCCTTTCCTCATCAGAGAGGTGCAACAGTTCGGTCATAATTTTCAGTTCTTTGCTGGACCTACTCCAGGAGCTACCTTTGTCTCCTGTACTGAGGAGCCCAGAACTGCACACAGCTCTCCAGATGTGGCCTCACCAGGGCTGAGCAGAGGGGCAGGATCACCTCCCTCGTCCTGCTGTCAATGCTCTTCCTAATGCACCCCAGGACACCTTTGGCCTTCTTGGCCACAAGGACACACTGCTGGCTCATGGACAGCTTGTTGTCCACCAGGACCCTCAGGTCCTTCTCTGCAGAGCTGCTTCCCAGCAGGTCAGTGCCCAACCTGTCCTGGTCTGGTTATTCCTCCCCTGGGCTAGGACTCTGTATTTGCCCTTGTTGAGTTTCAGAAAGATTTTCTTTGCCCATCTTTCCAGTCTGTCCTTCTGAAGGGCTGCACAGCCCTCTGGGGTGTCAGCCACTCCTCCCAGCTTTGTGCTGTCACACAAAGGAAGGCTCTGCCCCTTCATCCAAATCACTGATGAATAAGTTAAACCATACTGGGCCCAGTACTGAACCTTAGGCAACACCACTAGTCACAAGCTTCCAACCAGACTCTTCCACTGATCCCAGCTCTCTGAGTTTTGCCATTCATCCAGTTGTCAATCTGCTTCACCATCCACTTGTCCAACCCACATTCTTCCAGAGCTTGCCTATGAGAATATCATGGGAGACACTATCACATATGAGAACATCAGAATTTAAGCAAGGGGGCCCCTGAAATAAAATCTATTACAAATACTGTTAGGAGCAGAGCAGCCTGTCATAGTCACTGGTGGACAAAATGAAGTGCAGCTTCATAAAATGCCATATGCTGAATCTCTAGTACAAAGTAGTGTAGACGTGACAGAAGAGGTTTTGGTTATAAGATATACAACAGCTCAGCAGCTGTATATTAAACTTTTTAAATGTTGCCTACACTCCTCCTAGAATTAACATTGCTAATTATGTTACCAAGCTATTCTGAGAATATATTTTTCTGAGCTTTGTATAGATATTAGCAGTAGTACAACCTTCCCCAGAGAGTCTACTATACAGCCCCACAGATGTGCAACAAACAAAACAGAGACAGAATTGAGAGGGTCATGACTGGTCGAGAGTTACACTTGCTTACATCCCTTCAATCAGTAGCATTGCCAGTGGTCTGATGGTGGCACTCATATGACAGATTTTCCATTCACCACCTCTTTATCAAAACCAATGTATAATAGTAAAATCGTGGTTGTGTAAATAGAAGGGTAGGGTGTTTCTTGCAAAATTCAGATAATCACTTGTCTTGCAGTCTCCTGGAGAAGTCTGTGTCATTTCTCTATTTTTAATTCTGAAGTCTGTTTTTTATCAGTCCCTACTCAGTAAAGGACTTTTTCAAGCTCAGTTCCCCTTTGAATGAAGTTAAATAAAAGTCTTCTTTATCTTGTATCAGCAAAATCACTTTAGGTTTAATTTAGCTAGCCTAAGTGTCAGGAGCAGCCAAAACATGGCTCACAGATTCCTGCATGTAACATTTAAACCATTGATCTTTACTTAGAAACATGGGCAAACCAAACATTTCTGGTTTTACTCTTACTTTAGCAGATCATATCCTTGCTACAGCTTTCATAGAGAAATCTTTCAAGTTAAATCAGTAGGACTTGAACAGATGCTGATTGTCAAATATACACCTAACCATTTTGCTAGTCTACATTGTGGAAATCAGGACACAGAGCTCATCTGTGTCAGAATAATCTCCATAGCTCAGAATAACTGCTGAGGAAAGCAGCTGCTACAGGTGTCATTTGTCATTATGTTCCAGTATTAGCATATTACAACAAGTCTTCAACTTAAAAAGTATTAAAAGTCCACCCCAAAACTCCACTGACATACATTAAAAATATTAAGGGACTGGTCTATAGGGTCTATAAATGTTAAATTTCTTTCAGTTTGAGCTGCCATTACATTTCTGTGTGGACTAGGGCCTCTGGAGCTGGTGAAACTGGGTATACACTACTCACCAACACACTGGCAAAAATTTTATATTCACAAGCATATTTCATTGATTTTCTTTAAATGTAACAACAGCTGAATACTGCCCAAATTAAAGTGCAAACACTCAATACAAAATCTGCACAGAACATATTTGCCTAGGTAGCTACATTAAGATTCATGCCTGTGAATACAGAAATAATCATCATCTTTAGAATAGAGGCTTTATGCTGTTTTCATGCTATCCAGATATTCTGAATTAGGTTGCCAAGACCTCATCTTCCTTTGCTATGCTGCGTCTTGTCACATGAGGGATCATAAACACGGTAATGTTACTGAAAACGCCATCAGCGTGATAAAGCACACCAAAACAAGTATTTCAAATTACATTTCTGCAGATAAGTGCAGGTCCCTTTTCGCAAAGGTCTAATACTTACTGGCTCACTGACTTCTGGGAAGCTGATAGTTTGGACTTTCCTTGGATATTTTCTGTTTTCTTTAGATAGGTTGCTTCTAAATCACTGCTCACACAGCCATGGTTTTAAGAGTCTACAGAGACGTTATTAAGTCTTTCTATTCCATATAGTACTCTGTGGGGGTTTGTTACCTCTTATTCAGAGTTTGTGGATTGCTGGGGTGGAATAGTCAAAAGCCTTGACTGCTGATGGATAGGCTGCCTTAGCAGCCCATATACACAAAAGGTAGAAGTCACACTGGAACTTCTGCTCTCCCCATTATCACAATGATCATTGCTACAAAAATAAAATAAACACTCTACTGTGCAAGCCACTGGAAGTTGATCATAATGTATAGAAAGGAGTAATACCATCAATTACCTCCAACAGGTAAGAAGTTATTTTTTGTGTAAAGCCTTTTAAAACACCATCATTTTCCATGTTTTAATATAATGAAAATAATATATTACTATTCATGAGTTATAATAGCAAAAATTTTAAAAATAAAAAAAATAATTTTCTTGGAAGAACCCAGGACAATGTACTTACGTTATTTGAAGGACATTTATGCTAATTTTTAATACTGAAGAAAAAATGTGCTAGTTTGCAGGCTGCTACATAATGTTTGGCCCAAAAAATTACTCTTGATGCTAAAACTTAGAAATGCCAAAAAATATTTTAAAACATACTTGGTTGTAGAAGTTTGGGTGAAATATTTCTTGAAAATAGTTAAAAATTGAAATTACAAAATTGCATTCTCACACATAAAAACCATGGCTACTTTATGTATTTAGCCTGCCAAGGTTTTTTTGCAATTTTACAATAGATACGATTGTCAGACATCAATAATATTAANTCTGCCAAGGTTTTTTTACAGTATTACAATAGATTTTAAAATGCTAAAACTTATACCATTGTCAGACATCAATAATATTAATACACACAGTGATTAAAACACTTTGTTCATGTGCATGAATTATAGCATTTTTATCCTGCCGCCAAAGAGTTACCTAGTGATAATGCAACATCTACACATCTCTTAAAAAATATTGCTATCTGTCACTCCAGGCTGCAGTTGTTTCACCTCAAACACTGATTTGCAGTTTTAGTGCATCTGATAGGGATGAGAAAGGTAATATTACTCCACTAAAGGCTTTGGTCTTCACACATGTAACTAAAATTTTTGTTCATACCATTTCTTCTGATTGTGTCTTGGTTTTTTAAAACACGTTTCCTACAGCCATAGCAAACAAAACTTTCTCCATGCTCTTTCACTCAGAATGCTGTTGCAAACATTATTTTTCTTGATCTTTTTACTCTGGGCATGTTAAATCTTGTGCTGGAACCATTCACTGGTATGTCTTCTATAGTTAGTAAAGCTTTAACTTTATTCTTCCTAGATTACTGTCACCTTTTTTGCCCATCTCTCCGTCCCCTTTCATCTATACGAAGGAATCCTTGTTCCAGTATGCCTATACCTCAACCATGAAAATTCTTTCCTTTTACCATGAATGCCACCCTCTACTTTGAAGAGACCTCCCTATCTATGCATTTTTTGTATTATTATCTGTCAAATTTGTGTCATAACTCTTCTAAAATCACACAAAGAAATAAAGAGTTTTTAATGTTTCAAGCCGCTCTATGTACCATGATCAGCATTTATTATGGTGAAGAATTGTTCTCTACTTTTTCTTTATAGTTTTCCATCTATCTTTACTCATATTTTCTTCTCTTAAACTAGTCTTTTAGCTTTGAACTTTTTACATGCAATGACTAGCAGAGTATGCACAACTGGAGTTCACATACACTATCTTAATATGATGTAAAAATGGTAAGAAATGTTTTGTTGCTAATCCATGGGAACACCATAAGCAAGATCTTGATTGGATAATAGGCATGGGGAGGAATGTGCCACAATGAAAGGCATTATGTTCCAGCTTGTGTTTGCCTTGTGGGGAAGGCTCAAGTAGGAAGGGATGCATCCTGCACATCAATAGCTGCCTGATATTGGAAGCTCTGCTACCAGATCATATTTGGATCCTTCTGGCAAAGTGGAGTGAGAACATCTTCAAAAAGTAGTCTGCTTACCAGCTGAGGGAGATGGGCACATTCCCATAATTCCTCCCACAATTCGTGGTTAGAGTCATATCTCAAATATCAGTGCACAAAATATACAGCATAGGAAGCAGAGAGAAAATAGCTGTTGGTGCAGGGCCATACAGATACAATTCGAGAAATCTCGTAGTACAGCTCAAGTCATCTAAAACACTGCCCTGGATCTGGTTGGGATAAAGGTATTTTTGTTCATAAGAGCCTGTCTGGTGCTATATTTTAGATTTGTTGACTAAAGCAATGTTGATAACCCATCAATGTCTTAGCTCTTTCTAAACAGCATTTCACAGCACTAAGGCTTTTCCCCGTTCTGCCCCAGTGGGTAGACTGGGAATGTGTGAGAATTTTGAGGCAGACACAGCCAGCATGAATGACCTGAACTGTATATGAGGATATTCCATACCATACATTGTCATGCTCAGCAATAAAAGTTCAGGGAACAGAGACAGAAAGGGAGATACTTATGTGATTGGTCCTCCCAGCTAGGAAATAGCTGAACATCTGCCTGCCAATGGGAAGTGGTGAATGAATTCCTTGTTATGTTTTGCTTGTGTGCAGCTTTGCCTTTTATCTTGATCCACCAGTTCTTCTTGCTTTTACCCTTCTGATCCTCCCTCCTATCCTTCTGACTGTGAGTGAGTGAGCAACTGGGTGAGTGAGTGGGCGACTTACCTGCTGGCCAGAGTCAACTCAACGCAAATGTAGAGAACCCTGCTGTGGAATGATAATTTGGGATCTTATGTGATGTTATCAGAGTGGAGACCAAAAAAAATGTGATTGCTGTGAACATTTGCAACATGCAAATGTACTCATTTGAGAACAGGGGGACAAAGCCTCCTTTAAAACAGCCTCACAATAAAAGGTCCTGGGTCTCATGGAGGACTTTCCCTGACATTTGCTGAAAGCAAAACTTGGAAAGACTCAGATTTCTAGAGTGTGTCAGGATAAATTTTGATCCATTCTTTGGATCACCAAACTAGAGAAAGTGCCCTGCTGCATCTACTGTTCATGAAAAAGAAGAATGGTCGTGGATTTAAAGATCGATGACAGCCTTTGCTGCTGTGATCATGCCATTGTACAGTTTTAAATTCTGAGGTAAACAGAAAAGGTAGATAGCAGAAAAAAGACCCTTCAGGGTAGCAGACTTGGGAACTGGCCAGCAACTTCCCCTGAATGGCCTAGTCCTCCCAGGGATCTCATTCTTAAGGAGCATGATAGCCCATCTTCAAGGATGCTGATCTTCAAGGACAATCTCCTCAAAGAGTGATCTACCCTCATACGCAGGACTTTGTAGAAACACAGGGTGAAAGGACTTTGGAGTTTCATCAAGGCTAAGTGAATAAAGTGCACATTAGGAGCACCTTTATTGGAGATGTGTGAAGGTACAGCCGGCTATTCGCTGGAATAATGTTACACTGGCGCAAGTTAATGCTCAGGGGAAGAAAGAAGACGTAGACAGTGATAAATTTAATCACTAAGTAGGAAGACCTGAAGGAGGATAAAAATACTTTTACTAGTTACTGTGGGAAATTTATGAATTCACCTATATTAGAAGTGAGCATGTTGTATTGTAAATAAGTTATTAATTGAATTTCAATAAAATTTAAAAAATAAGTATTTTCATAAAGTAATGAATTGAGATAGTCTGAGAAAGGCACCAAAAATCTGTGAGCTAACCTGAAGAATGTTATATAGCTTGTAGGGACAAAAGTTTGCAGAACACTTCAGAAGATTAATAATATCAAGAACCTGACCCAGATGAAATGCCAAAAAACACCTTTAAATCATAGAAATTAAAGGAATCAAATAGTTTGCCAGGCTACTTTGTAATACTCCTTGGCCATATATTGTATTATTAGCATAAAAGGTTTATTGTTCTTATTTTAAATATAAATGAAATACTAAATTTTTTATCAGTTATTCTAGAGTTACACTAACTTAATCCAGAATCTGAATGACAAAATGACCATAAGTGTTAAGGATAAATGAGTCTGCTATATGAAAGTAATGACAAATATTAAACTGCATTTGTAATTAGACTTTAATCCATTTATATCTGCAAATGTTACTAGTAAAGTAAACTAGAATAGATTAAAGGAACCCCCTTGAAACACTATGTTCTCTCATGGTTCTCTTTTCTGCACAGAGTACTCATTCTTCAAGACAGCTACGACAGTGCAACTCGAGCAGGCTGGACTTGGAGTGTTAGTAAAACCAACGATGTGAGCAGTGAGGAAAAAATCAGAACACTTTGCTTCAAAACAGAGGTTAAAACTTGCTGGATGAGGAGAGGAGAGGAGAGAGGAGAGGAGAGAGGAGAGGA
>VZRF01007995.1:290928-390760 GCA_013396875.1 Vireo altiloquus
AGGAGAGGAGAGGAGAGGAGAGGAGAGGAGAGGCATGAGGATTTTGGTGGTACTCTAAAGACCTCTGGCGGTATTTGTGGAACCATTCATTGAAATTAAGGATAGAGAGATAATTTATGAGGACAGGAATACTCATATGGTACATAAATGCAATATTTAGGAACTTCAAAGAATTCAGCCAATATAATGTGGGCCTTAAACAGCAGGCTATGGTTCAAATGGCATACAGGAAAAAAGGAAAAGGCCTTTGGAAAGGAGATTTGTTTTGTAATGCTTTTACTCTTCATGGTTATTGTTGCTCTTTTTCAAGAGAAAAAATAATGTTTTTAGGGTGGGCCCACTGTTTACTGACTAAATATAATAAATATCAATCTTTTGGCAAAGAACAAGTATGAGAGAGGGAAAAAAAGACTGACAAGATTAAAAGCTGAGGCATCTGAAGGAGTCACAATCTTGACAAAACTAACATGCTTTTCTTCGTTTTTTATGGTTAGAGTGTGGATTTAAGCAGGACTCAAGTGTCATATTCATCTTTTAAGTGTATGATATGAACAAGCCAAAGGTACTTTTGGCACTATTGAATATTTAAGCAATAAAAAGGGTTTACAATAGTCTTTGAATATGTTATTAACTCTGCAGAAGGATAAGACTTTAAAAGGATATATGGCACTAAGCACCCACTAAATGGTGTCAATCATAAGTATTTGAAGACTCACTGTACACTCTTTTTGAAGTGTCTTTCCTGCTCTAATAAAGCAGTTATATGTTCTATGTTCACTTATATTTTTCCCCACATGTGAGAGAAGTCTCACAAGAAGTATTTAAGTTTAGTGTAATTTAGATAATAACTTCTGTTTAAATGATCAATGTTAACAGTGGACACAAACATAGTTCACCAACATTCTAAAGCTCTCTGTAAATGTAACATATAAATTAATATGAAGAAAAAAAAACAACTATATCATTTCCTGCAAAATGCAAAATGAAGGAAAAGCACTTTCATTTCCCACTGTAGTACTGAGCTCTCAAGCCACCTAGGCAATTACATATCTTCCAAATTAACCCAAAGACAAATATAATTTGGCCAAAATGTAAGCCTGCTCTCTAAGCTAATCAGCAAATGAAAAAAATATAATAAGGCTAAGTTATATTTCCTGAATTACTCATTGTAGTCCTTCGTTCTTCAAACATATGGCCTGTTCCTTCTAAAATTTATGAGTATGCCTAATTTAATAGAATAAAAATTCCTGTGTCCTTAAATGTATGCAGACTTCCTGGCAGAGAAGTTATTAGTTCACAATTGGTACTGCATGGGAAAGGCCTCATTCAGACATTTTTTTCTAGCATAGTATAGTTAAGCTGTAACTGATCTTACAAGTGGGAGGAGAAAGTTTGTGTTTTCTCATTCCCTTTGAAATTACTGTTTTTACTTTGCAAATGCAGCTGCAATGACTGTGAAGAAGAAACAGATTAACCATATAAAAAAAAATGTTTTGCATACTCTGTACAAATTCAGATAATGACCCTTGCTGAACACTTCATGGGAAAATTAAGGGCCTTATTTGTATGTCCTTGAACAAAAGAAGGAAGCCTCTGTTGGTTTTTAAAAACTGGGGTTTTGTTTAGGAGAGAGAAAAAGAAAGTTTCAGTTTATTTCTTCCATGGAACATGGAGTATGTGTGTGTGTGGGAGGGCTATTATCTCTATTTCTCTTTCTTATTTTCCCTTCTGCCCTTCATCATTGGTTCAGGAGGCCACCTGAAATACCAGGCCAGCAGTGGCAGATGCAGCAGAAGCATGGAAGTAATGCACCTGTCAAGAGCAGGCAGGAACAGAACTGAGGGATTGAACCTGGGAATGCAGGCTCTGAGATGAGTTATGAGGGTTAAATTATTGGGGTTAAACAATTAGATAATGCAATGTTGACAACATCTGCTTTGAAAATTATCTGTGTCTGGGCTATATTTGTGGTCTGAAACAATTCCAGGTGTCTGAAGAGCCATCTAAGGCCCCAGGGGATGCTGATGCTGTAGATATTCAGTGGGTTGTTAGGGTAATTAGTCTAAGCATCACAGAAACAATTTGATCAAGTGATTCCTGCTTTAATCCTGGTAGTTCTGAATTAAAATATGATTTGGTGGTAAAAAATAACTCGCTTATGCCTAAATTATGTCGAAGAAGCTATTGTACCATCAGGTAAATTCTGTTAATTTCTTAACTTCTTTTTATGAACTCCTGCTAAAAAATATTTGAAGGCAGATTTTAAAAAAAGTCTGTGATTAAAAAAACAGTTACAGCTGTAAAAATACTGCTGCATATCAATACAGAAATAATTTTTGAATTTGTTCTCCTTAATGGATTGCATAAGCTGTACTTGAGCTGTCCTTTAAGACCATCACTTTTTTATTTATTAAATTGGTTTTGCCTGTTATTATGCTTACTTTCTCATCCCTAAACTATAGTTTCTTACAACTCCTTTATAGTTTTGTTAATTTTAACCAGTTCTGATCACCAAGCTTTCATTTTGTATATATTTTACATTGATTTATGTGCTTTTACTGATGACAAAAATATCTAATAACATGATTTCAACACTCTTATTTAAAGCTATATGATACTCAGGAATGAATAATGAAGCTGGGATGGTAGGATGTATTGTTGGTTAATGCAGTGATAAATTGTAAAGAAATAAAATCAGACAGCATGGAGCAAAGAGAAACTTCTTTTTATCAAAGCCACCTTAGGGAAAGATTAGAGAAGCAGTTTTATTTTGTTGGTCTTATGAGAGATCTCCACAAGCCTCAAGGGTTGAAGATAAATATAGGCTTCTGTATTTTACTAGATAGATTAATGCTACTAGGAATTGCAACAATATTGGTAATTATTTCTAGACTGTATATAGCTGACAAAGAATTGCTAGAAACTGTGGTGTCTGAATATTCTTGGTCATCAAAACTAATACAGTTTTTTGTGAAAACTTTAATAAAACAATGGATGGTGGTAATGTATCTAACATAAAGAAAATATAAAACCACTTTACAAGTAGATCAAGTAGAAGAATAAGTGTGTTGTAAGTCCTTTTTCTTTTTTTTTTCATGAAGTAAGATAACCATTTATATTATTCCTACCCTATCCTACATTTTAAATTTTACCCTGGTAGTATTATGTGTATATAGCTATCGTGAAATCATCTTGATTGAGATACTAACAGCTTAACTGTAAAAGATGCCTGAATTTCTCCAAATCAGAACTACTAGAACTCAGAGGATTTTATATTTCAAGGGAAGTGAAAACATCTGACACAGCTTTTGAGTGAGCCAGCAAGGGAAGGTATCCTAGCCAACTGGTGGTTTGAGAACAGGAAAAGACTTGTGAGGGATGTCATTGCTGGAGTCTGTCTTGGGCATAGGGACCATGAAATGATAGAGTTTTTTGGTTCTTTGAGAAGCAAGGAGAGAAGTCAGCAGAACTGTCACCTTGGATTTCCCAAGGGCAGACTTTGGCCTGTTTAGAAGCCTGGTTGACAGAGTTCCTTGGAAAGCAGTCATGAAGGGCAAAGGAATTCAGCCAGGCTGGATGTTCTGCAAGAAGCAAATCTTAAAGACACATGTGGTGGAAAACGAGCTGGCAGGGAAGAAGACTGACTGGGCTTAACAGAGAGCTTTGTCTGGAATTCAAGAAAAAAAGGAAGGTGAATTTATGACTTTTGGAGGAAGGAGTGGCTCATTCAGGAGGACTATAAGGATCTTGTGAGGTTAGGTAGAGAGAGAATTGGAAGGATGAAAGCCCAACTAGAACCTAATCTGGCCACTCTTGTAACAGACAAAAAGTTTTTCTAGAAATACATCAGCAGCCAAAGGAGGGCCATGGAAAATCTTCATCCTTTATTGGATGGAGGGGAAAACATAGTGACAAAGGATGGGGAAAATTCTGAGGTACTTAGTGCCTTGTCTCAGGCTTTAACAGTCAGACAAATTTTTCTCAGGTTATCCAGCCCCCTGAGCTCGAAGACAGAGAGTACAACGAAGGCCCTGTAATCCAAGTGGAAAAGGTCAGTAACCTGCTGCACCATGTAGACATGCACAAGTTTAAGGGGATGAATGGGATCCATCCAAGGGAACAGAGGGAGCTGACAGAAGTGATCACTGAGCCACTTTCCATAATTTTCCAGCAGTCCTTGCTAACTGGGGAGATTCCAGTTGACTGAAAGCTGGCAAATGTGATGTCCAACTAGAAGAAGTTTGTCAGCCTGACCTTGATGCTGAGGAAGGTTATGGAGCAGTTCATCTTGAGTGTCGTCATAGTCAGATGAACATGAGCCAGCACGTGCCCAGGTGGCCAAGGCCAATGGCTTTTTGTCTTGGATCAGAAATAATGTCCTGCCAGCAGGACAAAGGCAGCTATTGTCCCCCTGTACTCGGCACTTGTGAGGCCATACTCAAATCCTGTACTGGGTTCTGGGCCTCTCACCACAAGAAGGGCATTGAGGTGCTTGACTGTGTCCAGAGAAGGGCAATGTAGCTGGTGAAGGGTCTGGAGCTCATCAGTCTGATGAGGAGTGATTGAGGGAGCTGGAGGCATTTAGACTGGAGAAAAAGAGGCTGAGAGGGCACTTTAGTGCTCTCTACAACTGCGTGAATGGAGGTTGTAGCCAGGTGAGGGTTGGCGTTTTCTCCCAAGTAGCCAGTGACAGAGCAAGAGGAAACAGCCTCGTGTCGCTCCAGGAGAGGTTTTGTTTAGATACTAGGAAAAATTTCTTCTTGAAAAGAGTGATCAGACATTAGAGCAGGCTGGATTGGTGGAGTCACCAACCCTGGAGATATTAAAAGTTTAAACGTGGCATGTAGGGACACACTTTAGTGGCAGACTTGGCAGTGCTGGATTAATGATTTAGCTTAATGATCTTAGAGGTATTTTTCTAACTAAATTATTCTATTCTATTCCATTTTATTTTCTTTTTTTTTTCTTTTTNTTTTTCCTTTGGACAAGCCAGTATGGAACAAATAAAGGCTTGAAGAAAAAAAAAAATGCATCAATATTCAGTAGTCCTAATGCTTGAATGGAAAGATAATTACTCTAGGCAACTACAGGACTTTCAAAATGACCTTGGCTATTCAATTAAAATAAATCTTAAAGGAAATTATTATAGGAGTTGAATCAAATGAAAAAAACCTTGACGTGTGTATGATACGCATTAGCAAAATAGTATTAGATTGACCTTATATCTTTCTTAGAGAAGATGGACTCTTTCACAGTCATCTTCTCTGTTAGAATTTTTGTAAAGTCTTCAATATGATGATGAATAAAAAATTATTTTAAAACAAGGAGATAGATAGGTGAAGCTTATAAAGTAGACAAGAAAAAAAAGACTATTGCAACATGTTCTACTGAATGTAGGCATCTACTCAGAGTGATGTTGTTAACAGAGAATCTCAAGGGTTAAATAATAGAAAAGAGATCAAATTCAACTTTATAAATGAAACAATGTACTTAAAAACCAAGGAACAACGTTCCTAGTAAAAGATAATTATTCTCAATTAATGTGTATATATTAATTCCTCATATGATGTTTATACAAAATGCCATGAAAATATAAGATATGATTCAAGAAAACCTAAGTGTACTTGTTCCTTTAGAACAAGAAGAAATATTTTTACTTCAGAAGCCACTAAGCTAATTTAGTATACAATATGTGTGATTCTTGTCACATGTGTGTTTCTACAGGTTACAGTTTAAAAATCCATGTTGGACCGAGTGATACACATAAACTAATCCCAGGACCCCAAAAACAGAGAGGACACGCTACCCAGTAGGTTTTCAAGGAGCAGGCCTAACACAGTATGAATAGAATGGTTCTGACTGTTCTTAATTAAAATACCTTATTTTCCTACTTCGTGCTTATCATTTCATCTTATTTACCAGTATACAATGCGAAGCAAGAGATCAAATGGGTAAAAACTGGCTTTGAATCAAACAAGGATCAGAAATATAAGACGAATTATAACAAAAAGATCTGTGATGGTTTTGAGCAAAATAGCAATAGCAGGATCAAGAGGCCTAAGTACTTTTTAAATGACTTGATTAAGTTTATGAAAGGGATTATATGACATGGTTGTCTGTGATGGCAGGTGCTGCATCCAAGCAGTTCATCACAGGAACAAAGGAAACAGGATTAGGAAGAAATTATTACAATAATCTTATCTGCAATTCTCAGATATGTGTCCCATGGTTAGGAGGTGTGGAGCAATGTCAGTCTTCTCAGTCTAGCAGCAAGAAAAAAACAGCTGGAGTCAGCTGCATTCCCTTTGTTATTATCCATAACTCTGATCATTGGTTTTGATGATTTGTTTGGATTTTGTGTGCCTTTAAGGACGGGGTTGACAAAAGAGTTATTCAGAGAGTATTTAAGGAAAATATCAATAGATTAGCAAATACAGAAAGCTAGGGGTCAATATAACTGCAGCAGAAATTGTAAGGTGCTGATTATGTTTGCCTGCAGGTAGGAAAAAAGGACAGTGTCAGAGAAATTAAAACCTAAGAAAGTAACCCTTCACTGGTCTCATGTACCCTTAGGTTTAAAACTGAATTTTCCATGACTTGAAGGAGGAATAGTCTCTGTTATCCCATGCTGTCAGAACGTTATGTTTGAGTATTGCTACTGTTGATGTATACCCTTTGCTCTAGTGTTTAGAAGATGCTTCTGGGCTGCAATATCAATCAGCAGTATTCTTTAGAAATGTCAATAGCTGGCTTATTAGCACTTCAAATCTATACCCCTTATAAATGGGGACTACTTGACATTCATTCTGTACCACACAGCAATACTTAGATGGTGACACTATAGAAGAGAGTGGAGAGAGAATAAATATAAACTTTGAATTTTAGAAAGTGCACAAGGATTTCTGGAGCTGATAGTTTCCAAAAGGAATGGTCAAACCGTGTCTGAACAAAGTTATGGACCCACTGAAATCTGGAGGGCTTTGCTACTGAATTCAGAGGAATATGGTTGCATAATAAACAGATATTTAAGAAAGTGCTTGTCTTAGATTATATACTTAAGGAGTATGAATTTTCCTGCAGCCTTAGTATTTAAAGTAGAAATGTGTCACAACATATAAGGACAACATTTTTTCTTAACTATTTAGATTAAATTCTTTGGATTAAAGATCCGTTATTGTGTTTGTACTCTGAAACAACAGATCCCATCTTCTATTAGCTGTATTAGTGTTATTGTACACTTTAAACTCTTGACTCAGAATGTTAATGATACCAGTAATTATAGACTTTTTACTTATAACTACTATCACATGGGTATTAGTCAAGGCAATGTGGGTCCAACCCAGTAATAACACTGCTAGTAATATAATAAAGCACAGCTTCTTGCCTCAAACCAAGTAAATTGCTTAAAACCGAATATTCCCTGGCCTCTGTCCATTACAGCAACCTAACTTTTTATCAAGTTAATGTCTATGTCTAATGTCTATGTCTAATGTCTAATGTCATCCATTCCACATCTTCTACCTATAACAGAGGCACATTCTTAAAGCAAAAGCCATCAATAAGCTTGGAAGTGAAAGAAGCCCCACAACACAAAAAAATCCACTTCACAATTCTCATAACAAAAATTTCTACAGTATTGGGATTGTGCGAGGAACTTCAAAAACATAAAACATCTCCTCCTACTGTCACCACTGAATAAATTAGGGTATGTTCACAGTACAGTCAAAGATTAAATCTGTATGGAATTAACTAAACTACATTTATGCTAGGGAGATTATATATTGGTTTCTTTGCCCATGTCAGTACCCTGATAGTGCTGGAAGCAGTTCTATCAGACTTTTCTATTGGAAAACTTTAGTTCATTGAGTAGCACATGAGGTAAGTGCTTTCCAAGTAGTGCAGTGTCACTCTCAGGAGCTGTGCCCTCTGTGCTCACCTCATGAGGTGGCTGTGCCTTCTGCCCCTGAGGCTCACCTGTAAGGAAAGAAGGAGAGGTTGCTCGGTGACTGTGCTGCCATCCCAAACTCCAGCCTATCTCCTTCTGTTCAGTGTGGCTGCATGCACTTGATATCGTCACAGTTTAGCCACACCATTTTTAGACGGTTTATGCAATGGCTTTGTGCTCCATCTTAAGCTGAGATAAAGAGGTATTTTGATTGGTATCCAAGCTTCCTGAAGGCAATTTTCACAATGTCTGCACAAACTAGAGGCCAGACTGCAAGAAGCTGAAAAGCAGTTATTAGATTATTTTAGCACAGTGGACTTACACAACCATTTTAAACCAATGGACTTAAAGCAGTCTCACTGCTAATTAACCTTTCATGTCAAGTTTTATCTTACTCTGATTTCTTCGGCAGCTTTTATAATCAGTTTTGATTTGCCTATATTACATGTTTTCACCTATTTGACATCCTTGGAAGATATTTGAATGAACTGCGTTTTAATGAACCATGCTGGAAAATCCATTTGTCTTCAGTTCTGCCATTTTTGTTCACATCTATAATCAGCTAATATAATTAGGGAGACTAGCCCAAGAATGAAGTGAGGCTTAACATAATGGTTGCTCTCACGGTCCCTAAGGGATGAAGCCAAAACTAACACAGTGATTCCACAGCACAGGCATGACCAGAGTTCAGGGAACCTGACTCTCCATCTGAGTCAAACAAACAGACTTGGCTGTAGGACAAGCTGGAATGGGTGAATTCAGCAATGGTTCTACTGGTACATTGATGAAAATAAAGAGCTTACTCTTGACTTTTTCTTAAAGGTTTTGGATATAGGCATCATTGTTAAAATATCATTGTCAATTTGGCAGACCCCCTCTCATGATTTTGTTTATAGTTTCTGTTTTCAAATGTTACCCTTTAATCTGCAAGGACAAAGTATTAATGTGCAGTGCTCCTGAATGTATTTTTAAGTTTTTCTAAACTCTGTTCATCAGTTTATGCATACAGCTCACGCAAAATGTGAGATGAAGACTGACAAAAAGACACAAGAAGCAGCAAATATGGAGAGAGACTCAGACAGTCTAAAAAAGAAAAAAAAAAGGAAAAATGTTAACAAAATGGAACTCAGTAGTCATGAAAGTAGATCAAGAATAATTATCTATGAAATACTGCAAGGAACAGAGAGACTCATAAGGATGGAATTTCATGTCAGTAAGATGAAAGTTTGAGGATTACTTCCTTTGACCATTAGTGGAAGTATGTACTAATTTTCTCATGACATGGATATGAACTACTGTAGATCATTTCAAAGCACAAGTTCAGCTACGTATTGCTAGTACCTTGAAGAGGAGAGGACTGTTAATTCAGGAACTGAGCATCCTTCTAATAAGGCATGGCTGATAAGGAAACTTATTAAGAGATTGTATTTTGAAAATTTAGTTTAGGGTTAATGAGTCAGACAAATGAAATATGCATGTTTAAAAGGGCCCAATTCACTAAATTAACATTAAGTACAAATCACATATTCACAATATTTTTTAGTGGTATGATTTATTCTTCTGGTTAGTTTCACCAATATAAGTGCATTGGTGGATCTGGGCATAGTTTGTAGGTTCTCATGAATATTGCATCTGTCTCGTATGGTGTGTTGTTTTAAACCACCTGCTGTTTTAGCCTTTATGGAGGGCTGAAACCTGTATCTCAAATTATCAAAACTTCTTTACTTTCCCGACTGTTGTTTCTGCCATTTTCAGCACTCTTCAAGTGGAAGGGATTACAGGGTCTGCTTGAATTACTTCTGTAGCATAGTAGTTTTCATGGGTTCCAGATAAAGGAACTGGCTGTAAATAATTCAGGAGTGGTATCTGACTTGGTAGTTTGTTGAACTATCCTCCTGGTGACTAGGCAGAAATTCAGCCAGCCAGCATATTAAAATCAGATTAAGGTATCTTCTGTCATAGGGGGCGGTGGTGCGTCTGGTCTACAGCGAGGTAGGGTAAGAAAGTGTTCATGTGATGAGGTCTCTGTGCCAGGTTCCGACCTGGAAGTAAGAATGAGCTTAATGAGAATCTACAGACACCACAAACATGAATACATGGTATCTGTATTCTCAACTGAGAAAAAACAGAGGCTGGATCTGGTTATCAAACATATCCTAAATTTCATTTTGGAAGTTCTACCAGTTAAATACTCTTAAGGGCATAACCTGTTTAAAATAACCAGAAACACCTTTGAATCCTGCCAAAGGTGACATATATTGTTCTGCTTTTGAAACCATATTATCATATAAACGTTTATGTTGGAAAAGGCCTCTAAGGTCATCAAGTCCAATCATTAATTCAGTACTGCCAAGTCCACCACTAAATCATGTCACATTTACATATTTTAAATACTTTCAAAGATGGTGACTCAACCACTTCTACAGGCAGCTTGGTCTTCCAATGCTTGACCAACCTTTAAGCACTGAACAAAAGCCTTTCCATTGTTGAGAAGTACACTTCCTCCAGCATTTCTCTGAACTTTATGTAAATAGTTTTCCTAGGTAAGTAAAGCATAAACAACTCATTTCCAAGTAAGATATCCTTCCCCTGCTTTTTAACCATCTCCATTGCCTACATAAACACATCACATTAGCTACAGTCAATAACCAGCCCATTTCCTTGGAATTTTCCGAAATAGTGTTAGGAGGAAAGAATGGCAGAGAGGAGCTGCTGTGGACTGACCTCAAGCCCCCCTTCTCCATCACTGGGTTCCAGTTCCTTCAGGAAAATAAGTAGCAGAATCAGAGATGGAAAAGTGAAGTTGAACCTGTGAAGAAAAAGGGTTCAAGGAACCTATGAAGAAAATGGGGAGAAAGGTGTTTTAGTCATTTTTTCTCACCATCCTATTCTATTTTACTTGGCAACATGTCAAAATAATTTTCCTTGTATTAAGTCTATTTTGTCCATAACAGTACTTGATAAGTGCCCTTGTCTTTATCATGACCCGTGAGCTTTTCCATCTCATTTTCTCCCTTTGTCTTGGTGAGGAGTGGGAGTGAGAGAGCAGCTGGGGACCGATCTGACAGCCATCCAAGATCAACTCATCATGAGGAATTATTTTATCTGGCCTCACTCCATTATCAAAGATTCAAGTTAAAGGAACGTATTTATCTGTAAAGTTTTTGTGTTCATTTTTATACAGCAGTCCCTTTATTTTTCCTTTTTCCCTTCCTCTCAGATCAGAAGTGTTTAAACTGACATATTAGCCACAATTGAAACATGTGCCTTAACATGTATGTTTGATGTTACACTAATGTCATGGAGAAAGGTACAGGTTTTCCATGCAAAAAAGTACCTGTAGGAGGCACTGCACTTGTTATTGTGTGCCGTCAGGTTGGAACACGGTCTTCCTCATTCCTTATGTATATTTCATAACAAATCACAGATTAGTTAGGTTTGGAAGTGACCTCTGAGGATCGTCTAGTCCAGCCCCCATGCCAAGGCAGTTTCACTCTGAGCAGATTACACAGGAATGTGTCTGGTTGGTTTTGAATATCTTCACAAAGGGAGACTCCACAACTTCCCTGAGCAGCCTGTTGCAGTGCTCTGCTACCCTCAAAGTTCCTCCTCATGTTGGGGTGTAACTTCTTGTGTTTTTCTTTATGGCCATTATTCCTTGTCCTGTCACTAAGCACCCTAAAAAGAGTCTGGCACCATCCTCTTGACAAATGTTTTAAGATATTTATTAGAGATTCCGTCTCATTCTTCTCTTCTCAGATTAAACAGGCTCAGCTCCTGCAATCTCTCCTCATACCAGGGATGCTGCAGACCCCAACAGTCCGTTGCTTAAATTGTTGTGATCTGCTAACTATGACCTTGCAAACAGACAGCTGGGCTTGCCTTGGCCAAAAAAGGAAAAACCTGAGGACCTTGAATATTTTACCTCTCTTCAAGGATGCCAGGCTTCTTTCAAACAATACTTTAAAGATATCAGAATTTATTTTGTGAACTGGTGTCATTTTAGGCGACCTAAAAATGAATCTGTAAGTTATGCCAAAACTAAGCTTAATTGACCTTAGACATTGTACTGCCTTTCCTGAGAGGCAAGTTCTGTGATCCAGCAACCAATTTGCTACTGAGCTGAAAGGAACTTTACTGTGCAGGTACTTAAGCACTCTATAAGAACAGGGTAATAAACCGTACTGCTGGAATTAATTGAAGGTGGGCATCTGGATATGTGCACGTTTGTGAAAAAGGTCTCTGATTTTATCTGTCAGGAATTACCCAGCTCATCTCAGAGCAGAATAACAATTTCCTCTTGGCTGGTGAATAAATACCCTATAAAATGACTAATGGACTATTTAATTGTCATATCGAAAAGAGCATGGTTGTGACTAATGTGCAAAATAAACCAACTTTGGAAACCTCATACAGTACTTATCAGCCTTAAAGTAATGAAGCATGATGATGAGATCCATACTTGATCCTAACTACTCTGTCATTTATGTCAAAGTTTTCTTCTCAAGAAATTAAATGCTCTTGCAAGAATGTTCAGAACATGGCTGAGCTTGACTCTTGCACTATAAATCACCAAATTTGCCCTGAATCATTAAGTTATTTGTTTGAGTCTTAGGTACTATCTTGTATCTAATGTGTCATCAATGAGGGAAATATATTTGCAGAATGACATCTAATTCCAACATTAGAAAGCCTAAAGTAAATTGTAATTCTTCATGTTTCAATGGGGCATAAAATTGCAGAGTTCCAATGTTTTTAGCTTTCTTTACTCATACATGTATCTGTTCAAATCAGCCTCAGCTGATGGAGAAATATACAGCATAGCTGTCCGTTCAAATCCAGCCTTTTGTTTCGAGACTGTTTAATACACAATTGTAAGCACCTTGCTGGTAGTCTATGTGAGTGCAGAATCAAGCTACAGGGCAAAAAATCTGAAAATTATTGCTGTCTGCCCTGTCTGGTATTCTTCTAGAGTGTGAAATATGAAGCAATTTTCAGGGACTACATTGCTGAAGTTAACACTAATTGATGCTTTTATTAACAGACTTAATAGTAAGACAAAATACTTTTAGGGCCTAATTTAACAAAACTTCAAAGGGTATGTTTAAATTCTATACAAGAAAATTTATAATTGAGTAAAATGTTAACATTTGGTTGACTTCTCATTGCTTTTCACTTTATCTGCTAAATTCAGAAACAGGACCTGCAGTGCAGGGAAGACAGGATGCTGAAATCTGTGTTTTCTATTCTGTGAGAGCAAAAGTCTATGTGCAGGATTTTAGAGCTCTTCTGGAGCCTGAAGGATTGGAACTAGATAATCTTTAAGGTCCCTTCCTACCAAAACCATTCTATGATTCTATGAATTCAAATGAAACACTTGAAAGGAAAAGAAAAAAAAAAATAATTAAGCAGCAAGATACATGGTAAGCGAATATAAGTTCTTACAATGTTTAAACCCAGAAATGTCTTACAGCACATATTGGAAAACACCAAGTCAAAACAATTTTTAATTTAACATCTTAGTGAACCATTTTCAAACACATATTTAAATTGTTTGAACTATTGTGAGTAGCTGCCATGTTCTCTAATAATCAGCAAACAGAAAAATAGACAGAAATTGCTTTGAATAAAATTGTTTTTGTCTATTTTATCAGGTGTTATATTCTCAATACACTTCCCAACATATTCTTCAGGTATCATAGTACCTAAATAATTTGGATGCTATCTCATCATACCTAAGGAATGTGGTTAAAGTTCACAGAAATGGCACTGACATATCTGTTGTGTGCAATAATAGCAGTTTGATAGTCCTCATGACATTAACCTGTCACTTTTCAAAGGTATGAAGCTGACTGAAAATAATTTTCAAAACAGCAGCAACTAGAAATAAGTTTTATTTTAAACAAAATTCAAATATTTTCAGGTTTTCTTCTGCTATGCACTGCCATCAATGTCACTGCTACCTCCAGAATATCCGTGACTTCCCTTCATAGAGTGCCATATGCATAACATTTCAGAATATTTTACTCATGGTTTTTAGTGTCTGAAGAAAAAAATAAATTATAAAGGAGAACAAATCACAACCTTCATGGAAGGGCTCCAGTAAAATTCATTTTAGGGAACGACATATCATTTCTTGCCTTCTGGTTTGGATATTTCAGGCTTCTGACACTGGTTCCAGGAGTTTGATTTCTTTTCTGCCTGCTTGTTCTATGATACAAAGAAGCCTTCATTCAAATAGGTGACATACACTTTTCAATATCTTTCCCTCCTACCTCCACCTACCTGCAGCCATAATCCCCATCAGATTTACAGGTCAAACCTTTAAACTTTCATGTGACATTTTTCCAGTACTGACAGCCTTGTGTAAATGCTCACAAAATATCAGCATCCAGGCACGGCAGTCAGAGTTCCAATGCAAACATCACACAAGACTTTCTATTTTGACACTGCTAGCAAAATGCATGATTTGACAGTGGGGGTAATAAGTCTCATTCAGACAGTATGACCACTCATCTCCCTTCAAACCACAAAAAACAGGTCACACTTCAGAGACCTTGTATCAAGGAGATGAGAACACGGGAGAACCCAAAAGACTTGGGGATGATATAGGGAAGAGTTTAGAGATACTTTGCTTAGTAAGGTAGGGCACATATCTGGATTAATGGTCATAGGAAAATCTCTGCAGCAGGAATATCTCATATCTGTCCTATTTCTTTTTGCCAGATGTATTTCCTCAAGGCTTCCAAATGCATTACAGTTGCACAGAAGTCTTGACCAGTGCGTTCATCATCATTGATCAAGCTGACTTTAGGGGCGTCCTTCAGGTGCTTCTTACAGTGATTTGAAACAAGTGCAGCTTCCTGGCTGTCCTGTGTTTTTTATAGCTCCTAGTGAAGACCAATAATATGAATTTCATTTTAATTCTTCTGTAAGGGATCTTATTTATAGAGCAATTTCTTGTGCAGTGTCTTGTCTCTATGAAATGATTGCCAACTCAGGCAGCAGTTAAAGTTTACTGCTTAGGCCTTCCTTCAAGGTACCGTATTACATTCTGAAAGTAATTTAGACTTCAAAGGGCGAAGAACATATTAACCCCTTTCAAGCTGCCCAACTGGAATGTTGGCTGATTTTATGAACTGATCTAACTTAAGCCAACAACATTTCCATTCTCTTTCATCTTCAAATGTGGCTGACAATTAACTCTGATCATTAAAACAGTGTCAAGTGCTATTTAGCATTAACATTTTTGTGACTTAAACTATGATGCATTGTTTTGCTAGCATGTTATTCTTTATGGGTATTTGAGCAATGACCAGCTTTTTATTAAACACTTCCATCTCCCAAGTAAGATATCAGTAAACATAGAAGAAAACCAGCAAAGAAACTCAATTTTTGAAACTTCAGGAGAAGCCTAAATAAATAATCAAGTAGGAAGTAGGGTACAATACTGGATATTTCCGTAAAGAAAAGGAAGAACTACACTAAAACACAGCATCTCAATCAATCTATTTTAGTATTTTATGGCAGAAGTTTTTTTCTTCTCCAAAGCTACAAGTCAGTAGTATGTTAATGGAAAAAGTTACGGGCCTTTGTTGTGCTTTGTCCCCAGGCAGCCACCAAGGCCCACCAGTGGGATCAGAGAGAGAATAGGAAGGGTAAAAGATAGAGAACTTGTGGATTGAGATGAAGACCGCATAATATGGAAAAGCAAAGGAAGGTATTAATTTACTACTTCCCATGGGCAGGCAGGTATTCAGCCATCTCCAGGAGAGCAGGGCCCCATCATTTGTAACAGTGACTTAGGAAGACAAACACCATCACTCCAAACATGCTCCCCTTCCTCTTTCTTCCTCCCACTTTATATACAGAGCATGATGTCATATGGTCTGGAATATCCCTTTGGTCAGTTGGGATCATTTGTCCTGTCTTCCCCCAAGCACCCAAGTACCCCAGCTTCCTGTCCAGCAGGACAATACAAAAAGCAGAAAAGGCCTTGGCTCTGTCTAAGACCTGTTCAACAACAACAAAAGCACCTCTGTATTATCAACCCTGTGTTCAACAAAAATCCAAACCATAGCCCTGTACCAGCCACTGTGAAGAAAATTACCCCATAATCAGCACAGCCCTACAGAGTTTCTATTTGTTTTGCTTTTACCGACCTTTTTCTGGAAAAGAAAAAAATCACATTTTGGAATATAATTGATAGTATTTATTCAGGCTTTCAAACAAGTGAAAGATTCTCTTTTGCTCATTTTCCTTGTGTTTCCTGATACCTTGTGAGAGGGAAATGTTATGGTTCATGGCTTAAACATTGTTATGAAGGACATTTCACCCATTAGGGCAAAACTGCATAAAGAAATTGTGACCACCTAAGCCTGCCCCTCCCTGAATATGCCTCCTGACTGGAACTGGACTATGAGTTAAGCCACCTAAGGGAACTTTAGACAAGATAAAGGTGATGGTATTGTCCAATTATCTCAGGGAAATAAGATAGGAATAAGTCTCAGGGAATAAGTCTAGGGAAAAGTAAACAAAACAGAAGACAAAGAATGCATCCACAAGAAAGCTAATCCCAGCAGCTGTCCTGAAAGTCATCCCTGGCTGGGTTTGGGGTAGAGGAGGCCATAGCCCACAGACCCATCGCTGAGGCCAGGTTTTCACACACTCCCCCACAACCGAGTGGGGAGGAGGCAAGTTTTGGGTGTGTGGCATAACCTCTGGTCAGACACAGTGAGTACGCAATCCTCCCTTCACAAACTGGCCCAGTCATAAACCTCTCCACCCCGGGAAGGCCACATCCATGGGACATTCACGTGAGAGACAGCTGAGGGGGTGTTGTAATCCATCAAAGACCCCCCAAAGTGCCCCCCAGGCTCATTCCTGAGGCCTGGCACCACAGGACTGCACATGATGCAACAGATCCAGAGTCTGCTGCTAGAGACTGTGTCAAACTTTCTCTGGGCATTCCCACCTGGCCTACACGTATATTAATCAAACAGACTCTGTTTTTGGGGGACCCTCACCACCTAGAAGACTGGAAGAAGAGGATCAATGGGATGCCATCAGGATCCATGGAGCAGTGATAATTTCTACTTGGTCTGTCTCTCTGTCACTCTCTTTCTCTCAATTTTTTTTTCTATTTCTTTCTATCTTCTCTCTGCCTCACATTTACTGTTAAATGAAATCCATACCCTTGAATTCAGCATATGGTCTCGCTTGCACCTTAACTGGGACAGAGGCATCTCTCTAATAATTTTAATAACCAGATCATAACATAACTTTAGGTGTGATTAAAAAAAAAAAAAAAAAGATGGGTAATGGATCCTGAGTTTTCATGATTCTCGAGTATTGGCTTATGGGCTGTCTTGTACATGTTATAGACCTGCAGGTAAATTACTTTCATTTTAAATCCCCTATGTGCTGCCAGTGTGTTAAAGGAAGATGTGTAAACAGCTTCTTGAAAAACTAACACGCTGGAGGGAAACTTCTGATCAACTGTATAAAACAGTTTTCAAAAAAATGAAGGTGTCTGAAAGCCAGCAGGAGTTTTTTAAGTCACAAATAGTTCTGAAAACACAACATCGAATTCAGTCCCCAGACTAACTCACAGAAATCTGTAAAATTCTGTTAATTTCTTTTATTTTACTGTTGGATATGAAAGCTGAAGAAAAATATCCACTGCTTGTTTTCTTCAAGTGTAAATAAATCAATCAATTAAACAAAGAAGAGGTGCAAAGGATTTTAGATACAGTATATTCAGTACCTCGTAGCCACAAAATGCACTTAGGAAATACCTAACGCTTTCCATGGTGACCCTCTTGCGATGGAATAGATCCGTCACCTTTACATTTCTTATTGCTATTGTTCTGGGTAAAAGCAAAGATTATCGACAACTTTTATTATTATTATTTCTATTGTCAAATGGCTTATTTTGCAGTTGCTACCAGTCCACCATTTTGTGGCTTCCTTCCCTAATGCTGCCTGAAAAATTAGATTTTCATAGGTTTTACTGTGCATGCAAACAAGTGGTTTCCATAATTTTACATATTTTTTCTATGTTTTTAAAGATTACAAAACAATACAAAAATTAATACCTAAAGATTGCTTTTTCATAATTAAAAAATAATAAAAAAAGATAAAACAACCTAAACAGGCTAGAAAGTGCACTGAGTATTGCAAGTACTCCAGGTTGAGCAGGGTAAAGCTAAGATTTTGTAATGGAGTTTTCTACAGAACACCAAAATGCTACCCTAATCTGGTCCAAGATCTCATTTCCACTGAAAAAAGGCCAGATTTTGGCACCTTCATCTTGGAAAGAACATTACTCTGCACAAAATTGTTGAAACTGCCCATAGACAAAATACTGCTAAATGTGAACTCCACAATTAGGAAAAGATGTTTGTTTCCATACAGATTATAATGTTTGAGCAGGAGTCATAGAGATGTGCATACATGAACTTCATGTCATTTGGGCATTTAATTTAGCAGAGCTTTAAATCAAGTAATGAATAGACCCAAGCAAATTCTTTTTTGTTGGGAATGTAATACATGATTTCTATTGGGGGACCTTTAGAGTGCCTTGGATAGGCTTTATAATAGGAGGTATGAAACCACAGCGTAGCATTTTTTCTCACTCTGCCATCAAAAGAATCTGAGATGAAGTTCTCTGCAAGAAATTTAGTGGGAGTTTTGCCATTTGCTGTGTTCTTTTGCAAGTTAAGTTTTCCTTTAAAAGAAGACCCGTGTTCTTCAATAGATAATTGAGTTCAGCTTTCAGGTTATCCAGAAACATATATTTGCCTGAAAACATACTCAAAATGCTTCTCCTGAAATTGCCTGTTTAACTATTAAATAGAATAATACCAGTTTCTGTAAGGTTCTAGGATATGAGAGACTATTTTATTAAACAAGAATTATTGATTTAAAAATACTAAATTAGGTAATAATTAATTAACAGGAATATGATTTCTGATACATGTTACTAATTACCATGATGCCATGTGTGTCCTCTTTTCTCCTTCTCTCATCTAGGCTTGATTAATTTTTCTGTCTATTGACTACCATAGCAAATATTTCCTTTGAAACACTTTTTTTTTTTTCTCATATCACTGTCACTGGCCAACAAAGCATCAATTTTAATCTTATTTGTCATAGCAATCAAACAAATATTGAACAAATATCGAGTGGTGTTTTATGTTGTATGCCTCTAGCCTTCAAACTTCAGTCTCATTCCTTTGTCTGTTTTTATCTTTACCTAGTTCTTATTAAATCAGATATCTGGGAACATTCTGGCCAACCATATTGCAATTGACACCCTAAAGGTACAAGTTGAGTTTATCTCCACTGCAATAAATGCCTAAAACTAGGCACCACTATAAACCTTCCCAAAACTCATTGTCATGTTGCTCTTCTCAGCTATTTGTGCCTTGTCTATTCCTCACTAACTCTTTGAAAATCCATATAATAATATGGCCCTTTTTTTTTTTCTGTGGCATGAATTATTGCATTGGAAAATATGGTTCAAATACTTTTTTTCCAAAATATAGTAGAATATTTTCTACTTTCTTTTCTCACTTAGTGAATGTCTTATTTATGCATACAAAAATTCTGAATATGTGAAATTATATAATATATTGAACATACAGTCATTTTTGCATTTCTAAACCCTACCTGGAAGACCAAAATTATATGCAGATATTTCACACACGACCTGAAATATAAATAAGGAAGGACTACTAATTTTATTTTAATTCAAAAGGAGAAAACTTGCAAATTTTTAATAAAATACTCCTGTCATCTATATTTAATGAAAATCTTCCTTTATTGATGTTTTAGTGAACACTTAAAATAAATGAACTCTGGTTTTTACTAGATTATGTTCCTATTTTAAATTACCCTTTTTTTTTTTAATAACTTCTTTCCTTAACATTTAGTCTGAATTGTGTAAGACACATTCCAATTTTAAGTCAGGTAAGTGAAAGGCACTGTGTTGACCAGCTGTTACAAGTTTCAACTCCCAATAAATACACAGACCATTATGTCTGTGAATATCATATCTTTAACTGATTAGTCCTAATCCTGCTTAGAAAATTATTGGCATAGAAATGATTGACTGTTTTTCTGTTAAGTACATGCTTTAATATGAAGCCTAGAATATATTTCAAAGTACACAGACTTAGGATCCAAAACCGTGGGAGTGAAACTTTATATGACTTACTAAAAGCCCTCAGTTATCCCTGGTGAATTCCTTCTCAACGAAAGAGAATTGCCATCAGATCAATAGAAGTCTCGTAAAATACTTAGCAGTGACCTCCCTTCACTTCCATTGCCTATCTCTGCGCCAGGTAAACTCAGACTCTTCATTATGTCCTGAGTTTATAGCTCAGCAATATTTTCCCTCTCAGAGTGCAGCTGCTGTTCTGAATGTAAAAACCCAATTTCCTCATGAGCATCAGTTGCTTGGTGAAGTCAATATAAACAAAAGAGTTTCAGGATCATATCTTTACCTCTTTGGGGTTTGTCATACAGCCCAGTTACACAGGCAACTCCCCTTTGGTATCAGGGAAAGCTGTCTGCTGGGGGGACCTCACAAGTTCAATCCTTTCATGTCCTCTCTTTTACCTTGCTTCTTTCTTTGTCCCTTCAGTTCAATAGGCAATAGCCTTCTCTCTGGGGGCTGAGATCCTACATTAAGTAACTCCAAGCTATTTTTCTCTGTGTATCTTTAAGTCCCATTACCCGCCCTGACTCGGTTGATCCTTATTATCCCAGTCATTCTCTCTGTGTTAAATTCAGATCTAAAGGGTTTCACAGCTTCTCAGTGGCAAGAGGATTTTCTTCGTAAGTAGTTTTACATACCAGCTGTAATATGTAAACATACAGAAACATAACTTAGAAGTCCAAACTGTGCTTGAGACTTGGTTTTCCTCCACAGACAAAATTTATGAGTTAGAAGTGAGTGGATTTCTCCTGTATGCAGAGGTGACTTACTCTGGGGCAGACAAGGACTGACCTGCAGTGTAGAGACAGTATGTAACTCCCAAGGAGGAATTAGGAAGCTCTTTAATAAATATCACTTTGGTACCACTGTCAAACAGGTACCAGTTCTCAGATGAGAAGTGTTGGGAGACTGACATGGCAGTTGAGAGATAATTCTTATTAAAAGTTTATTTATTCACGGATATTATTTTTTTTTTCACAAGCAGGAATGAAGGCTTATATCATTACTACACTAAGAGGCTCCATCTATCAGCTGAGCATCTTGGAACTTTAAATGAATAAATAAAGAGGCTGGCAATATCAAAGGACAAAGCAAAGGAGAAGAAAGAAAGACTGCTTGACCTTTGAAATTAGCCTCAGGGCTTTTGTGTTTGTTTGTTTTAAAGGATCAGGATTTTTGTGTATCTAAAATCTCCACAACTATGAATTGAAGAAGGTGTAAGTGAGGATAACATCTGCTCCATTTCTCAGTTTGAGACAGTTTTATACATGGTCAGCACTCAGTGAAACACTACGAGGGCACAATCTTCACAAGTTCATCCAAGGTGAATATTCATTTGGTCTATACTCCTCTAAAATACTTTCAAATTTCTCTAAGGTGGGATTTAAAAAAAAAACAAAACCTCCCCCCCAAAAAAAAAAAAATTGATACCTTAAGCTTATGCACCAGCATTACAAGAGGTACTTCTTCTCATATGTGAAATAAATAATGGCAATAAAAATAATATTTGCATCTGGAGATTCTGAAATTCTTCATAAGATTTTTTGAAAAAGTTGCAAGGTTGTAATATAGTTTACAATTCCATTTTACGAATGTGAAGAGAATAAAAATGAAAACTCTTGACAGTCTGGAGAAAAATATTATCTTCTGATTACTGGATGCAGCACTTCTACTTCAAGGTTTTTCGTCTCAGGGTATTTATACAATAAATTTGGGTCATTTCAAGCTGCAGCTCTGACAATTTTCTAGTGAGAAGTAGAGGTTTGGATAAATGAACTAAACATAAAAACTTATATCACAAAGATAATTTGGCACTGGTATAGTGGGAAACTTATGCTGAAGTTCTTCCCTGGGTAGAGAGTCATAAATGACAGCGCTGTCAGATAAATTATTAGCAAAATTTAGCAAACAAATGCCTAGATAAAATAATCTGACCAAAATAAACAGTTCTAGCAGTACCTTTATGTAAAAGTTATAGTAGGTGAACTGAAAATTATGATAATGAAGGTTGGAAGGTCTCTCTATCACAATGTTAGAGTTTCAATAACCCTTTATTAGCACTGTAATTAGAAAATTCATAGCATGACTAGCTTTCTGTATTTTCTCTCATACCTCCTCTCTATACTATAGCTTCCCTTCAACTTTTCTTCTGAAAATTTGGAACTTACAAACAAATAAGCATAAGTTATACACCTTGATCATAAACACTGAAAAATATTGTAAAAATGTTATAAAATTAGATACTCCTAAATGATGAAAATGGAATCATCTTCTTTGAACAACCTCTATAGTTCAGTGGTATGCTACAAATGGGAACATGAAGGGATTAATTTATTATAACTCTTTTTTTATTTTTTATGAAGCAGTACAATGAACATTTTTCACTTTGATTGTATTCAGCATTAATTAAAATGTTTTGCATAGTTTCCTTTAGTAGTGACATTTAGAAAATTGGACAAAAGGCACTGTGTCCAATAGTGAATAATGTCTTTGCAACCATCAAGGTGAGACAAAAGCAATATCAACTATAAATCACTATAATGAAATAAATTAACATGGAGAGATAATGTTGTGTTGAAACAACTTCTATTTCCTAACAAAGGAGCTTTTTCTGAGCCTGAAGCAGGCTCAGTCTTCACAGCTATGCTGAAATCCATTTTAGTGTTGAAAGAAACACAGAATATGAGTTTTAATCTGATCATCCACTCTTTTTTCTCTTAGGATCAAACTAAACCATTTCTCTGACATCACTGTCCACAATGCCACTGAAAATTATATGTGAAATAATACAACTTTTAATGTGAATTGCAGCTCCTCCCAGAAGCAGAACCAGTGTATTAATGCCATAATAGTGCTGAACCGAAGCACAAATAGGAAGCAACCCATTATGTGGCTGTTGTATGAGGAGCTTGTTTACCTGACTTCTCACTCTTGTGGAAATAGACATGACTCCAAATTCAGTCACAAACTCGACAGCATGTTAGGCTACAGAGTGTGGGATTTTTTTGCTGGACTAAGGTAGAACAGAAGTATTGTTCTGCACAAAACCAAATTTAATTTCTTTTTTCTTTCAAAATTCAAGCTTGTAAAATGCTCATGAAAGGAAAGAATGAGAATCCAAATATAATGTGTGTTTCTGTATGCATAGTAAAGTGAGGAATGCAATTCTCCTTTTTTGCTGTTTGTGTGTCAAGCATGCCCAGGGTTTGAGAATAAAGAAAATTATACGTAACAAAATATAAATTGTTTAATCATCTCCAACTCCAACTCAGAATATGGAGTCTAGAGACAACCTTTACTTTTATTTGTTTCATAACAAAAACAAAACTCTAGGTATAATGTTTGTACTCATTAACTTTAGGAAGATATTTGTGCCTAACAAGTAATAGAAAAAAATCAGTCTTAGAGACTCATATACATTCACATCAAAAGACATTTCATTTTGGCTGTGCATTTTTACAGTACATGTTTCTGCTCAAGAATAAAAAGGTGAAATATTTATTAGAGATTATAAAAAGAGATTATAACAAATTGATTCTACTCCGCTTTGCAAGAAAACTTCCAAATGCTGTAGCTCCTTGTGAGGGAGAATTAATCACTCTGTATCGCTCTTTCCCAGGAGCCAGAGTTTCTTGTACTCTCTGGAAACCCAGACAGCTGAGAAACTGCAAGGCAAGAAGGGAAGTAGGCAACTGAGGCTTCGGGCTTCCCAGTCAATGGGCCACCTGAGTGACTCACGGCAGAGCCAGCACACTGACAGCCAGCCACGCAGATGCCCAGTGCCACATCACAGGCTGTTTTCCAGCAGAGGGCTGCTCAAGGGATGTGTGACCCCACAAAAGGCTTTCTAATCTTCACAGATTAGAAAATTCAGGAAAAGAACCATTTCTTACAATATATTCCTTTCTTCTTAGTTTCTGGTCTGGCCAGTATCTTGGCATACATATGTGCAGACTCCCACCTTCAGATAATTTCCACTAAATCTATAAATTGAAGTTAAAATTTGAGATAATAATGCAACTTTAGGCACTGGAACGAGATCCTCAGGGAAGTGATCACAGCACTAAGCCTGACAGAGTTCAAGAAGTGTTTGGGCTATACTCTCAGGTACATGGTGTGATTCTTGGAGATGGTGCTGTGCTGGGCAGGAGTTGGACTTGATGTTCCTGATGGGTTCCTTCCAACTCAGCTTAGACTGTGGTTCTGAATTATAAATACAATAAATTCTGGATTTAATTCTACCTCATACAAATCTACTAAGATAGGTCAGAGATTTAATAATTTGATTTCAAATTGTGCAACATACCAGAATTTGGCCTTGTGTTGTTTAATTATGCTTGAAATATCAAATAAAATTAAGCCATTAAGCATTTCCTAGCATTTTAGTAACAAATATTGCTTTGAGTCCTTAATGTTGCTATAAGATTTTATTAATAATAATTGAAAATAGAGAAAATTATTATTTCTGTGGCTTTAATCATAACATGAAATCCAGTCTTGAGCTGAAGGCCTCATGTCTGTTCTTGCACACTGGGAAAAAGTTGCCTATTAAAGCTTACAAAATGTGAAAACAACACTCTTGTCTTGAAGAGAAATGGGAGAGTTTGGGAAGCAGTTAGCTTTCTCATGGCAACTATAGAGGAAAGAGTGGGAATTACCTCTGCTTCTGGATGCTACCTCTTCTGCAGGTGGGAGGGTGGTGCCCTTGCCTTCCTGCATCAAAGGTCTTGGATCAAAATTTGAGTTGCAGTTGACTCAAAGTTCTGGAGAGAAGGTCACTGAGCAGCCCAGATGACAGAAATGGACTAACCTGACATTCTGCAGGACTGCTATCCTCAGATTGCTGTTCCGCATTTGCAACTGGTGTCATTGCCATAAGAATCCTACGGAATTGCAAATAAGAAAATTCCACATGGCATGAATAAGAAAAAAAGATCAGTTCATGAAGTTATTTCCTGTATAATGTGTTCTACCACCCCAAAATGTCATAGTTTTTTTATGTAGAATTTTTATAAAGCAAGTGATGTTGTTAAGATGTTTTACTGAGCTCTTGTGGCAAATGACTTCTGCTTGAAATGCATTTCAACTCACCTGAGTTCTTGCTTTGCAAAGTAGTTTGGAAAGGCCAGTAAGCAGAACATCAATCTCAGAAGTATGTCAAAGGCAGGTGTTTAAATTAATGTACAATTCATTTTACTGCATATCTAATTTCTTACAAATCATGAAAAATTTCCTTCTCTATGTAGGCATTTATACAGACTATTAGATCTAGTTCTAAATCATTAACCCCTCCAAGTTGCAGTTATTCATAATGTATAATGTAGCTTCCCTCTACATTTCCCTTTCTTGGTGGGTTCATAAATGTTCATTTTACTTCTTAAAAACTCAGTAATATAAAACAGAAGTCATTAATACACACAAAACCTGAGTTTGTTCATTTACACAGGCAGGGAAACTTGTCACTTAGTTTTTCTGCTTCTTATAGAAGTGGTATTTTCAGAGTACTTTCTGAAATATATAGTGGTATTTTCAGAGTACTTTCAATAACAGCTGAAAATAAGGAAATTCTCAATTGCCTTTTGCAAGTAAACCAGTGTCTTTCTGCAGAGCATAAACTAATCTGCAGTCAACTCAGGAATTTTCCTATGAATGTATTTACTCTATTACATGAAAACTCCAACTTGGATTTTACCTGAAAGGTAAGGGTAAAAAGGTACTTTGTGCTGTTGTCACCAGCTGTGAAGCATTATGCAGTACAGGGCTGAAGATAAGAAATTATATCCTGCATATATTTTGTTCATGTGCATTTACATGTAGTCAGAATTTGTCATATGACTAGCCATGTTAACCTAATTCTTTTTCTTTTTTTAATTGTACAAGAATCTCATTCCTTTGACTTCTTTGAGAAAGATGATCATGCAAGCACATCCTACAGCCTCTCTCCACCATGAAATGTAGTTAGTATCCTCTCCTGTTGCAAGCCAATCCATTGATTCCACAGCCTTTCAATAAAAATCTCCTGCATCTCCCATCATGAGAGAGACATACTCCCATTTCGTGAAATTCATAAGGGCAAAAGCTTTGTAGTCAGTATGACTGCAGCCGTAAGCACAACCCCAAGGATAAGGCACATTGCAAAACTGTATCTGGGAAAACCCTGCCGCTCAGATCTTTCTGATAAAGAGCAAGTTAGAGTATGATCTTCAAGCTCAGCTCCTCACTATTTTTCTCGTTTATTCCTGTACGAAGCTAGGAAAGAAAAGAAACTTATTCAGAAATCCTACTGTGATTCTGGAGAGTGTCAGGCACATAAACCTGCCATACATGTCAGCGAAGCACCAGATGTTCAGCTGTATGTTGGGGTATTTCTGAGCTGGTAGCACGTACACGGGGCCAAAAACGGCTGCACTGTGTATGGGATGGCCTTACAGGTCAATACAAATATCACTGCAGGTTAGTACAATAGCATATTGTGACTGCAATGGAGGCAAGAAAATGTTTCTTCCTATTTCAGCAATCAAAAATATTGAACATTCACAAAAGAGGAGTGCTTTAAGAAACTTGCCAGTGAAACTCCAGACTTTGTGTTGCTATTACTAACACTTTGCACTCTATAATTTTTATGGCATGTTTCTATAAAGGAGGAGGATGAGGATCTCTTGAGTTACATTTTACAGACAACAAGGTTGTAGCAATTTGCCTCTTTCACCAAAATCGAATGGCCTGAGAAAGTAAAACTCAAAGATTCACTTTGTTAAAAGTACAAAAATATGAGAATGATCTCTTTATTACATCAAACCCCCAAACAATGAGAAACCTTGGCTCAGTGTTATAGCTATAGCCTACATTTTTTTTAAGAGTTTGAATTTAATGTTCTTTAGGGTACTGCCTGAATCACAAGCCTTCCTAGCAATTCTTTGTTTTCTCAGAAACATTATTTAAAAACCTAGATTTTTTAATAAGTTTTCATATTCTCTTTCCACATCTGCTGAAGGTAGTCCCTATTTTCACTATTTCCCTCTACCCCTCTTTCATCTGCACTGGTTGAAATTTCAGAACAGATGCTTATGATCATTCTGAAATCTTTTCATAGTAAAGAGATGTTTCTAAGTACACAGCAGGCCTCACCAGGGAGGGGTTGTCCCAGTATCCCAGCCAGGAGCAGGGCAGCCCGGGGTCAGCAAGGCAGACCCAGGCCCGGCCATCAGGCCCCTCCCTGGGGACAGGTCCATCCAGGCTGGGACATGGCCAGAGCGGGTGTTGGACAGAGCCTGGTGTCAGGAGCATGTCCTACAGAGACAGCCCTACTGCTCACCCAGGGGAGGAGTCTTCCTGGGCATGAGGAGGAGCATTAGTAGGTAAAGAGCACCCAGCCTTGCAGTTGTTAAGCCCGAGGTGGCTGTGGGATCCTCCTTTCTGGTTGTTACCAAACTGCAAGTTAGACTTAGCTACAACACGAAATGGCACCCTCAGGCTGCAGTTCCTCGCTAGGGAAATTAAGGCTGCAAGCCCCACTGCCCACCTTCAGCAGCAGTGCTCAGGAACTGCAGCTTTCGCTCACTCTTTCAGCAAGAAAGCCTTTTGTGAGCAGGGAGAGGCCTCCTTGCCTGCTCTTGCAGGGGCCTGTTATGTTGCTCGTTTAACCATAAGACAAGGTCTCAGCCGACTATGAAAGGCCATCGGGTCTTTTTGAATTGCTAGAATACTATAACCATGCTTGAGTGAAGTGCCATTCCTAAAGAAACTGGAAAGCAATACAACATTCCCTCTACAACAAAGCAATATATTCATACATCTTCCAGGACAAAAGAATAACTATGATAAGGACTCTTGGTGCCATGTGCATTCTCTGAGTGTTCAAAGGATGAAAGACTCTGGCCTCTTGCTGTCTGTATAAAGCAAGAAAAGATTTCTGCCCTTCTGAGTGATTCTGGCTTTTGTAACTCAAACTGAGCTATATTTGAATGCTTTCGGGAAAATATAGACATGTTTTTGTGGTTAAGGGCTTTTTTAGGGCTCAGAGTTAATGCAATCTCTTTACAGCACACTAAATTGTTCACTGAAGTAGGACTGTAGAATCCCAAATATTGTTTTTATTTATTTTCTCTGTGATCATGGAAATTTCTCTTAAGAATGGATGGACTGAAAGAAAAACTAGTTGCGTAAACAACAGACAAGTTTTACTGCAGTGTAGTAAGAATGCTCATGGAAACCATATGAAACTTTGAATTTAATCTTGTGTACAGGGATATACACAAAACCAATGGCATTGTAGGATCTGTTATTCAGATTGTTAAGCCTGCTTAACAACAGTGAAGATTACCAAAGTCACAAAGTCCAAACACTGTCTGAACAAACTAGGAACCTATCAGTTGAATCAAACCACAATGGGAATTGTATCTCAAGGTAAATAACATGTATGTCTTAAATAAGCTTTAATTGGCTAATTAAATAATTTAAAAAACATTGCAAAGGCTAGGGCTACATTATTTAATTTTAACTGCTGAATCTAAAGTCTCCCTGCAGTATCAAATAATGTCATATTCTAATTAAATTCCCTCCCTGAACTAATAGAAATCCTTAAAAATTATGACGATAAAAGCAGCTAATTAGAACTAGTAAATATAATTCAAAACTTTAATATAATAAAAATGCCTCTGGTTAATATTAACTATGGCAGCTTTCTTACATACTTAAACTAAAATGTCTTGCTCAAAATACATAAATAAAAAAGGTTCCATTATCAGCTTTCTTGAGTAGAATATTAAAATAATTGACTCCATGCAGATGTTTGCTGCATTACAATCCTAACTTCGAATCCATGCAGAGAGTCAAATGAATTGTTATCATCCAAACGTTCAATGGACAGTCAAAGAAGCAGACACTGACATTTTGTGTGTGGAGCTCCTGGTGACTGAGGAAAAATAAAAACAAAAGACCATTTAACATTTATGAGTCACTGATAAATTCACTGCTTTGCAATAAGTAAGGCGTCCTATGATTCTCTGCTTTCTTTTTTCAAAATTAGAGCCTTGTACATTCTCTGTGTGGAGGGAGGGATCCTCACAAAACAGAGAGGATACAAACATAAACCCATAATGCTCTGTTTAATCTCTGCCTGGAGTTTTCAAAAGCAGACAATGCACAGACTGTTTTACTCATGGCACAAGCCAGGGCAAGGTATGAAACTCTGAGACTTTTTTGCTGACAAATAAACGAGAACTTTCCTAATATCAATGCATAGGACTGATAGAGAATTGTCAAATCCAAGTATGTGACCTATTTCTTCCTCCCAGCTGAGTCAATTATTCTGGACCCAAAAGAGCCAAGCACAGTCTAGTGTCCATGTTCCAAGGAGGGGTTAAGATAGTGTTTATTCAAATCTGTCTCAAGATGTCTTTTTCATTAAAAGCAAATTAAATTGTCATTTCCACAAGTATGAAGGATGCCGACTTGGTTGTCCTGATATGAGATAGATGGAGGAACAAAAGGGGATAAAAGTGAGTCTGGTAGAATTTTGAAGAAATAGATCTGTCTTAACCCATCATAGCATCTGCTGATTCTTATTTGATTCTTATTTCTTATTTGGCTGATACCAAATTTTCTTCTACCCTCTAAAATCAGTGAGAGGGACCGAGAGCTCAGAATTCCTGGTGGTAATGCTGTCCCTGCCTTCTGTTTCTTTCGTCCCCTGTCCCCTTTTCTATCTCCCTTTTATTTCAATAAATTGATTTCAGATCTAATATTGCCATGTTTTCGTGCTTAATTTTTCGTCAGAAAATCTATCAAAAGAATCCTTCCCAGCTCCCTCTTATAGTGGAATGTGACGTTATACTGGTGTCAGAAGTGGGATTTTCTGAAGAAAAAAATATTATATCCGCTTTCAACCGTTTAGAGTGTATTTTAGAGCGATTTACTTGAGCTTTGAAAGAAAAAAGAACGTGCAACCCTCCCTGAAACCGGGTGCCTGCAGCAGAGCCAAGGTGTGACCTCTCAGAAACTGATTAATCTCTTGGGAAAATTAGCGAGTCCTTATAGCGTGGCCCTTCCTGAGAAACATTTTGCCCCCTTATCTGTGACTCCTTGTGCATAGCTGCCTTTGTGATTTAAAATGTGTTCTCTCAGGAAGCGTGTGGGCATTTTTGGTTAGAATTTTTATGGTGTAGCCCTCCTGGAAGCATAATGCAAAACTAATTAGCTTGGTACCGTGAGGTTTTTCCCCCAAGGAGTGCTTTTTTGGGGCACCTGAGAGTTTTAAGGTGTGACCCTCCTCAGGAAGCTGTTTCGCCCCTTCTTTTGCTCTTTGTGTGTGCAGGCAAACCTTTGTGTGCTTTTTGGAGGTGCTTGGGTCAGGCACTTAGAGATTACAAGGTGTGACCCTCCCTGAAAGCTGTCTGCCCAAGAAAACGCCAGCCATGAGTACTTGTGCTGTAACTGGAGAGTGGGATGGAGACCTGTCCTCCCTCTTACTTGACTTGCTAGATGCTTTTAGAGCGAGACCCTCAGAGCCCGAACTGGAGTGGGCTAGGGACCACTGGCACAGCATCCAAAGCATTATAGATTGAGTCTTAGCCTTGCGGGTGAGAGCCAGGTCCAAGCCTGAGCAGGGAAAAGCAGCTGTGTGCACCATCCTCGGTGCACTGGCTGCCGCCGTTAAAGAGAGGGTGCCCGGCGTTGCCAGGAGGTGGCAGCGATTGAGTCCTTAGAGAAACTAGTGCAGTCCCTGCAAGTCCAGATCACAGACCTGCAGGGAAAGACATAGGAAGAAAGAGCACACAATGATAACCTGCAGCAATTTTTGGGGGATGCAGTAGCACAAGACGCTGCCGTGCCGACCCCGGCAGCCGCAGCTGCGCTGATGCTGGTGGCCATGCCGCCATGGGCTGCCGCCAATCTGGGCAATGCTGGCCCATGTACCGCCGCTCCTGGAGCCTCTGCTCCCTCATGTAATATATATATATGTGATTCGTGTCAAATAGAATAAAAGAATAAAAGAAATTGTGTGTTTCTGGTTTTCAACCAGAAGCAGCTAGTTACAAATATTGCTGCAATATTATGTAAGACTTGGTAAAGCAGAGAAGAGACCAAGTAAGGCATGGCATAAAGGGGCCCCAGTTGGAAGTTTAGCTGATGTTAGCAGAATTTAGAGACTTTGTGGTTAGAGCTGTTGGTGAAAATAGAAGCTTAACATATAGAGTAAGGAATTTGGATTATTAGAAAATGCTTGCTTAAGGTGTATGGGTGCCTACATGCGGGAAAAAGAGGAACCAGTGAAGACAAGGAGAGGTCAGGCTCCTAAGGACCACCAGACAAAGACCCAGGATTTGGTGTGTCAGCAGGGTCACCAGACGAAGACCCAAGATCTGGTGTGTCAGCAAGACCACCAGATGAAGACCCAAGATCTGGCATGTCAGCGGGAATCAAACCTGCGCAGGCGCACTGGAACATGTCAAGTCAGCCAAAATAAGACCCATAAAAACCTAGCTGGAATTGTATTTGGTGTGCGTGTTGGTTGGAGCGGTGACTCCCCACGCACCCAGCTTTGGCCTGATCACCCAATGCTGTTTGCTTGCTCGTCTTTTATCACAAACACATAATAAAACTTTGATTGAAAGCTATTTCGGCTGACTTAGCCTGAAATCATTTATAACACTCAGAACCCAGCAGTGAGCCCGCGGCAGTGCCGAGCTGAGCCGACGCTGTCGGTTTGCGTTCGCCCCTTAATAAAAACTAAATACAGCTTCTGAAAACGGCCAAGTTAAGGCCCCTGTGATTACAGCTAAAGAGGTGTCCTTTACTGCTACTGAATTGGCCAAATTAAAAAAAAGGATTGCAGCCGTGATCCTCGAAAAGCTGAAGCAGAATTTGTTTGGAGAGTTTCTTTGAATGGGAGGGACCAAATAAGTGAAAAGGAGGCTGGGGGGTGCTGGGGTCCCAGAGTTTTCCTTACTACTAGGGACCACTGAGCTCCCTGAGTGCAGGGAGCACTTAACCCAGAGTGCAGCCTTCTGGGCTGGAAGTTTAAACACTTTTGAGAGAGGTGATCCTCTAGCCATAAAAGGAACCACAGACCAGCTGCTAGGAAGCATTTATAAAGCTGCTTGCCAACAAATAATAGACATTCGCGAAGTAGTCCCTTTCCAAGAATCCCCCATGATGCCCTCAGTAGATGCTAAGAAAATGACTGCTTTAATTTGGGGGCTTCCTGACTCTCTAAAATTATTTAGTATTCAGTTAAAGGAAAAGTTAGAAGCTTTCGCCCCCTTAAAGAGAATCATTAGTGCTCTGAGGGGTACCACCTCCTCCTTTGCAGGGGATACCCTAGCCCAGGAAGGCAAGACGTGGACCTGGCGAGATATCACCCGGGAATTAATCAATTTTGGTCAAAAATATGGTCCTGTAAAAGCAGTAATAAACCAACCAGAGACTCGTATGGTGAGACATACCTGGCAAAGCCCCAGACTGTCATCCAAGATTCCTCCCCACTCCAATCTAGGTGGAAGAGAGCACCTGCTCACAAGGCAAGCTCTATGGGCACAGGGTTGGCAGAAAGGAATCCCAAAAAGAGTAATGGATGGTCTTCCCCACTGAGAAACTGGAAAAGGTGATGAATATATGGCCAGACAACAAACCAGACAAGTGTAATGAGAACCCTAGCACAGCCCCCCTTAATCAAAGCAGGTGGGGAAGGAGGTGCTACTGAAACAAAAGCAGGTAAACTGAAAGCCCTGCCTATTTTTAGTGGGTGGAAAAACAGAGTCTGGTTTCGGGAATGTAGAGTCCATTAAAAAATCTCAGGGTGGACCAGGAAACTGTATTATGTAAAGCATGGTATGAGGCCACTTTAGTGATGCACTGGTTTTTTTTTAAGGTATACTGTGGGTTTAGCAGAAGTTTGAGTTGTACTTACATGCTAATTTGATCCTTCATAATTTTATTGTCTTAAGAATATTCTGCTGCTGAGTAATTTATGTAAAGAGATGTCATTTGTTAAATAGTGAAATAATATCACCATGAGTAATTTGTTCCTGGAATTTCTATACCACCTTGTAAGTGTAATCAAATGAAAATCAAAGAACAGTAAATGTGTTTGATACACTTGTTAAGGTAATGCTATGTGCAGGTTATATCAAACTGCATACCCTGAAAACAATTGTTAGGAATTTTGGGCTCATTGTCAAAATAATGTAAAAAGAGTAGGAAAGTCTAATTCTAAAAGTCAACTTTTGAATACTAAATTTGATCAACATTGAAAATTTTCAATACAAAATTTATAAAGGCATTAAATAACAGTTGTGAAAATTTTCTATACAAAATTTATGAAGGCATTAAATAACAGTTGCTATTGTTACTGTTGTTATGTCTTTCTGTAACTTTCTATTTAATTCTACCTCTGTTATTGTGAAAAATGTTGAGTCATGGGGTAGTGAGAGGGACCAATACTTATATGCCTCAACATGTGTCACAAACGAGGTGAAGAAAATTCCTATAAGAATCTGTGTTGCCCTGGCAGCCAATCAGGGCGGAGAGGGAACTTCCATGATTAGACTGTGAGCAGCCCTGCCCCTGCCAAAGATGAGCGCACGAAGCCAGGTTGAGGGAGGAGTTTGGAGACACGTGTAAAGCAGCTAGTCACAACACCACGAGGTCTTTTTTCTTGTTGTTGCTTTGAGTCACTTGGAGGGTCAGTTTGGCCCCTTCCCCTCTCCTGCCTTTCTGCCTGTGCCTGCTTTGCCTTGGCTCACCGTTCCTGTGAACTAGCTTGTCACTGTGAAGATCTCCGCCGCCACCACCGCCGCTCATGCCCAGCTGTGTTCCAAGAGCCACAGCCACTTCCTCCCACCACCATCCCGACTCTGAAAATTTGGAACCGCTCCAGGAGCGCACCTGTGACCAGAGCAGCCTGCTCTCTGCCCCCAGCAGGGACACGCAGCCTGCTGCTATTTGCAAAGCACGCCCAATCCGCCACGGGAGCTTCGCAGCTTGTACGCTCTGCCTGCTGAGCTGACGCTCACAGAGCGCTCAGAATTCCTGGTGGTAATGCTGTCCCTGCCTTCTATTTCTTTCCTCCTCTGCCCTCTTTCTATCTCCCTTTTATTTCAAAAAACAGTTTTGAGATAGAATATTGCCATGTTTTCTGCTTAATTTTTCGTCAGAAAATTGATTAACAGAATCCTTCCCAGCTCCTTCTTATAGTGGAACTAGACAATCAGATTTTTCTATTTTGTTCCCCTATGCTCCCTGGTTTCTGTCTGTGTGGGAAAAGTAAGTCTGGCTTTATATACATACAAACTAGAAAGCAGGATCACAGATATCAGGTCACTTGGTTCAATCTACTGCTTGGAAACCTTACGTGGAAAAGCTCATAACCCTCTTCCCTCCCTCCTGGCTGCTACATCTGATGCGACAGCTGCTCTGCCAGAACTGATCTGGAGGTGTTCCTGCCTGTGTTTGTAATCTGTGACCCAGGTAGCCCAACTAAAACCTGTGTCTGTGTGCTTGAGTAAGTATTTAGTCCAAACTACATGTTGATTTGTACTGTGTCTTGGTTGGTTACCTTGAAAGCAGGAAAGGGTTATTGCTAATACCTTTTGGTAGACTGAATACCTTTGATGAACTCACAGATACAGATTTTATTTTTTGTCTGTTTATAATATAGAATCAATGAGCACTCTTTAGCAGATTTTGTGTTGTACCTTTACTTGCACTTATCCCTCAGTTTCAATCTGTATTATAGCAGCATATTTCAGCGTTACATGATAAAATAAAATTAGTTCTGAGCAAGAAGTGCCTCTGTTTATTGAATCCATATATGCAGTTTTCCATTCAGATGTTAAATATCTGTTGCCATGCATTAAAAATATGAGAATGTCAGAAAGTAACAGGTCACTGAAATATAAAACATTTATCTGAACGGATCAATTAAAACAAAACTCCTTTTTCACAAAGACAGAAAAAAAATGAAAGTAATTGCTTAGGCTATTTTAGGCGTGTTTGTTTTAGTGGGAATGGGGGAAGAGATGACTTTGGTTTGGTTTTGTTTCTAGTTTGAAGGAGCAGTACAGAAGAATTTAAAAAAAAAAAAAGTAATTGCAGGACAATGTTGGAAAGTTTTGAGGGACCAAGCTTAGAATGTTACTGGAAACTAAGATTGTTTTAAATGGAAAAATATTTTCTCAACGGCTTATATTTTTTCATGTTATGCACCATCACAATAGAATGTTATTTTATATCCAACTTCTCTTAACCATATATGTTTAAAACTGCCATCTTCTACTGTACTATTTCTAAATCTATGTGATAGGACTGATGAATCTAGGAAACAATTTTTATCCTCTACCACATAAAACATAACCTTAGGTGGAAAGTGAATTGTGTTCACTGTGCAGGGACAAGAAATAAAATACAGTTTAAAAAAATGCACAATACTCCACATGCACAAAAGGAATACATGTGTTTTGAGCAAGAAGTAATTTTCCACAGAAGACCTATTCTTTACAAGATAGTAAATAATTCTAGGTGACTATATAAAGCAATTTTTCACAAACGTTAAAATTCCAAGGCAAAGTATCGTGGAGAAACTCAATGAGGATAACATTTTTCAGACCTAATAAGACAAACTTTTTGTACAATGATAAAAATATTATTGTTCCAGATCAATGTCCGGATTAGTATTTTAGCAGTTTAAAGGTGACTTTCTTAAAGAGGTATGTATTGTTTCACAATTAGTAAAATTATTTAACAGTTTGTCTACATCAGTTCAAATTAACGTTATCAAAAATGTCAAATTCTGGAATATATGTTCATCCTTTTTCAGAGTTTCTTTATTGAAGTTTATGCGAGTTGAGCAAGAACATAAGTCAGTCAAAAACATAATAAATGCTTTTTTATTAGTTTCAAAATAAAAAAACCAGACAGACATAACATTGTTTTTTCATTTTTAAGAGACCGAAATCAGATTGGGAACAAACAAACAAAGACAATAAACACAATCTTTTTTTAATGAACGTAATGAAATACTATTATCAGGAATAAACATAAAAAATCAGCCAGTATTAGAATGGCTTAAGGGTCCAAGCCAGAAAAAGCCAGTGGAGGTCATGGATTTATGCTAATTTGGTGGACCTGGTGTTCTCCTAAAAAGTTTTTTAATTCAGTTGCCCCTTCAAGTTATCCCTGAGAGTTTTGTGAAACATTATGATTCAAAACTGATTTGCCTTGCTTACTGCTACAATTTGTCTTTTCAGTTTAGAACAAATCTTTTAAAAATGTTCATATGAAAATTATGTGTTCTACAAGTATTGTTTCTCAACTCTGAATCTGTTTCCTGTTTCCCTCAACAAAACCAGCTGCTGAAATTTGAATATAACTGAAAAAATAAGGATAAAAATACTGCTTTTCTTAAGGCCTGAAAGCACCACACCATCTTATCTAATTTCATTGCAGGAAAGATTGATCGTGTGAATGTCCTTGCTTGTTAACAGGCAGTAATTTGAATGTGGTGAGTGACACTTAAAACATCATTATGCATTTTTTATGATTCCATCCCATCTGCTTGTCCTATTTCTCTCTCAATTTTTTTTCTATTATTTTCATATTTCCTTTTATTTTCTTCCCAGAATAATTCAAATAATGATAAAATTTTTTGTTGTAATATAATTCTTAGTAGGAAGAACATTTTAAAGCAAAGTTAAACTACTAAACTAATAAAGGCTATCATAGTCAATCTAGCTGGGTCACCTGGTTATAAAAGGAGATCAGATTGGTTAAGTAGGACTTAATTTTTCTAAATCCATGACAACTGGACCTGATCCCCTAGTTGTCCTGTACTTGGCACGTGAACATACTAAAGATAATCTGTTCATAACCTTCTTGGGCACTGAGGTCAAGCTGACAGGTTGTAGTTCTTAAGATGTTGCTTCCAACCCTTTCTGTTAGAAGGACATCACACTGGCCATCTTCAGTCATCCCAGTTCTCCCTGGTTAGCCAGGACTGATGATAAATGATGGAGAGTGGCTTGGTGAGCTCTTTGATCAGCTCTGTCAGTACCATGAGATGAACCCTATCCAATCCAACAGACTCAGGAGTGAGCTCTAGATGAATTTTGAACTTTCTGTCTTGCTCTTTACGTGACATAATGGCATCCTTGTAGTCTTCAGGAGCTGCCTCTCATTTTTTCCAAAGGTCATAAACTCTCTTCTTTTCCCCTGAGTCCCAGTGAAAGCTCCCTGTTCAGCCAGGCCAGTCTTCTTCCCTGCAGATTCCTCTTTTGGCACACATGGACAGCCTGTTCCTGCACCTTTAAGATTTCCCTCTTAATGCTCAGCCTTGCTAGACCCTTCTGTTATTAGGGATTATTAGGGACTCTCTGAACCAGTGTCCCAAAGACGCCAAAGCTGAACCTTCAGAAGTCCGGGGTAGCAGTTTTGTTGACTCCCTCCCTTACTTCACCAAGGGCTGAAAATTCTGTCATTTCTCTGTGATCAAGATGGCCTCTTAACACCAAATCTCCCACCAGCCCTTCTGTGTTTGTAACCAACAGGTCTAGCAGGGCACTACTTCTGGTGGGCTCACTTACCAGTTGTGTCAGAAGTTCCACACACTCCAGGAACCTCCTAGAATTGCCTCCTCTCCACTGTGTTGACAGACATCTCTCAAATTCTTCCACAAGAACAAGGGCTGGCAATTATGAAATTTCAGCCAGGCACCTTGGGAATACTTCATCTTCCTCTTCAGAAGAGCTTCATCCTGCTTGGGTGGCCTGTGAGAGATGTCTGCCAGGATGCTGCCTTGATGGCATTCCCCCTGATTCTTATCCATAGGCACTCAGCCTTATTTTCACTATCCTTGAGATCCCTCAAACCACTTCCCAAAGTACAGAGCCACCCCACTGCCTCTCCTTCCTCACCTCTCTCTTCTGAAGACCCTGTAGCCATCCATTGCAGCACTCCAGTTGTGTGAGTCACCCCACCACATTTCCATGATGGTGACTATGTTATATCTTTCCTGCTGCTCCGTGGCTTCCAGCTCCTCCTGTTTGTTATCCATGCTGGGTGCATTGGTGTAGATGCACTTCAGCTGGGCTGCCGATTTCACCCCAACACTGAAATGCCACCCATTTCTAGTGAGCCTGGTCTTATCTCCTTCCTCCTTCAAACCTAGTTTAAAGCCCTCTCAATCAGACCTGACAATTCATAGGATAGAATCTTTTCCCCCATCCATTTATCCAGCAGACCTTGTGCTATATAAACCACCTCATGAGCAAAAAAGCCAAAATTCCATTGATAATACCAGTCTTTAAGCCACATGTTCCTCAGGTGGGTTCTTCTGTTCCTTTCATCATCCTTCTTTACTACTGAAAGGTTTGAGGAAAAACACCACGTGTGCTCCTGTCCCTTCAACAAATTGTCACCATGCCCTGAAGTCCTTTTTGATTGCCCTAGGATTTCTCCCTTCAATGTTGTCACTGCTGACCTGGGCAGCCAGAAGCGTGTAATAATCAGAGAGCCAAATCAGTCCAGGGAGTCTCCTACGAATATCCCTTATTTCCCTGTGGAATGGGTCTGGTTGGCATATAGGGCCCTCCATTTCTCTCAGAAGGGAGTCACCTACAATTTAAAAGCTTTTGCCTTACTTCTTAATAACTTTTAACTGGATTTAGAAGTGCAAATTTTCTCATGCTTCACTGTTCCTTCTTCTAAACCTGCAGAATAATATTATGTGTAGATAATTCATCATTATCGCTGTCTTTCTTCTGGACATAGTAAGTTAATTTACAGATAAACATCACATAATAAACTTCACATATTTTTTGTCTTTTTTGTTATTTTATGTAAATACTTCAACAGTTTTGGCCAAAGTACATAGCTGGCAATGATAATGTGTTGTGTTGAAAGGGGAGATTCGGCTTCTATACAAACCTGTGACATTTTTCTCAATTGATTGTTGTAGGAGAAAAATGTTGTAGACTTGATTGCAATTCAATTCCTTTGTAAAATCTTTATTTTGTAATTAATTGAATTGTAACCTCTTTGCAATTATGATTGTCCTGCTAGTGATGTGATGGTCTTCTTGTTAAGAGGTTGTGCCCACACTCCAGAGGCTTTAGTTCTGTCACTGACATCCTCTGTGACTTTGGAAAAACTGTTTTAGTCAGTGTTTTCAAAAGTATCTACATTCTTTCCCCAAAGTCAGAGGAAATTCAGACTCCTAAAGGGCCCAGAAAGTTTTGTACCTAATTACTATGGCAATTTCAGGGCCCAGAAAATTTTGTACCTAATTACTATGGTAATTTTGTACATAATATTTTCCTTGTGCTAAGAATAAAATAATAAAAATAGAAACTAACTTTCAGAAATTTCAGGATGTTTAAGTTGGCTGAAATAAATCCTGGAGTAGCCCTCATATAAGGAAAGCAATTTTAATAATATTTGAATTCTTTTGTGAATAACTAGAAGTTGGAGAGCTATTGTCATTTTCTGATTATGGAACGTTCCTTTTTTTGTTGTAGCACCCCATTCATTTCTTTTGGAGTTATCAGGTAGTTTGCATGGTTGGTAGTAATGTGGATTGCCACATATGGTAGTACTAATTGTAGTAAACTTTACAAGACAGGGTTAGATAAAAATAGTTGACTTCAATCCTAGGAAATAAACTCAAATATAAACCTAGAATATTCTATATTAAGAGGATCAAAAGGAGGTGAAAGTTTCTCTGACATCCCTGTCCAAAATTGCAAGTTTGCAAGATCCTGCTTTTTTCATCCATGCTCTTGTGCCTATTTTCAGCAGTTGAATGTCTGCCACTGAATTAAGTGCATGCCTCCTGTGGCAATTAGGGATGTCTCCCGCTAACCTCTTTCCCAGAGGGACTTTTCTTTGAAGGCAAGTTTTCAGGTAGAAGATTTACTGTTCCTTCTCCTCACAGAACAGCAATGTGACACCATGCCTCGTCCCTCAAAACCAGTCTTTTAACTTGTAGATATTCAGGTATTGTGGAAACAGCCCTCTACTTGAGATCATGAAACATGCATGGTCATAAGATAAATGTTTACAAATATAAGCTCTAACTTGTTTATTCTAAAGGATCATTTAATTCTGTGTTTTTAAAAAATTGGAAAAACTACTGAAATTTAGAGTTCCTTATACTGGAGAAAGAAGTAACAATACATGCACCATGGAAATGCCTGAAGAGGAGCACGCATTTCAAATTCCTGTGTTAAAAACAGGATTTTAGTCCTTGGACAAGCACAGATTACTGTTGCAGGTGATAATAAAGTGTAAAGTAAAGTTAGAGGTCTGAATACATTAGATTCTGGTGGCTGCTGGGATAGAAAAAAGAAAATTGCCACAGAAGTGATGTGTGTGAGATAGCACAAATCTGTCTATGCTTTTGTAATGGCTTTAGCACTGATGTAATTCAGGAACATATGCAGTAAAACAGACTTTACCTGTTTACACATTATTCATTAAGGTAGCTCTGATTTTATGGTTTTACTCTATGAATGTGTACGAGTATTATAGATATTTTTACACCCTTTTCTCTCAGGGTGCTGCAGTGTAAATTTTCCACACATAATGTAGTCATTGTAAAAAGTTCATTAGGGAAATAGAGAATTAAAGGAATTTTGTTTTCCTCCTTTATGATGCCTAGTGTCATAGGGCTTCATCCTTTACTCTTATTATAGGATTGATCAACTGACAATAAAAATTATCAACATCTAAACCCAATATAGATTTAAGAAATAGTTAGTTCACAGTCCAGGGTATGTGATCTGCAATTCCAACGATCTGATGGAAGTAAAATGCACAGTTTGGAATGGGTATGATTTATAAAACCAGAACAGCTGTAACCAAGATCCTGATCCTAGAAATATGCCCTGATCATGTGGTTATTTTGTTTTTCTGAAGAGTGGAGCTGTTGGGCCAATGTCACAAAAATCATTTAGTCTCTTACTGTCACTAGGAGGGCATGAGAAAAGACAGGGTCAGAGCTGAACTCTGCCTCCGAGCCAGACAGCCCAGTCAGTGTGTCCTGCATACATTCACAGGCTACCAGGTCGGCTGTATGGGGTTTTATATTCAGCAAAGACACTCGGTCGTAAAAAGTGAGAACCTTTCTAGCTCTAATTGCAATACAATCCTCCCTATTTCTCTGAGCTACAATAAAATTCTGCAGCTTTGACAGGTTGAAAATGCAGTTCTGTTCTGCTATGTTCTTGTGACATAGCACCTGAAATTATTAATTTTCAGAGTTCATAGATTTAGGACTAGAAATAGAAATAATTGTGGATAGAAAATATGTATTCTATTGGATGCAATCTATAGATTACAATGCCTAAATCTTGTTTTCCAGAGCTAAATATTTTTATTTGAAATTTCTGCTCACTATCCTCTCAATATCACTTTTAATTTTTTTTCTAAATTGTAGCAGGGATAAAGATTCAGTCTATTCTCTGGGATCTCCAGTGATTTGTTTATATTCATTTATCAGTCAAAAAAATTAGGTAACCTCATGCAATGATACCAAAGCAGCTGTATTAAAAATTCAGGAAAACTGTCTGTCCACCCTCAGCTACCTTTTCTCCTCAGGAGCACAGCAGCTGAATATCTATTGAATAGCTGTGATCTAATGGGTAAAAGAATAATAATTTGCATACAAACACATCAATTGGCCTGTGACAACTGACAGTGACCATGCTTTCCAAAACACATCTGTTTCTCCTGTTATTCCCCAAAGTATTTTTATATTTTTATGTTAAATATTGTGATCTGCTTTAGCCAAACCCCAAATTAGGAATAATATAGAAACTGTCAGAAAGAGGTATGAAAATTACATCAGATGATCATATTTGTTTCCTATATATGTTTTCTAAGCAGGTATTTAGATAACTCTACAGAAAAGAAAATACTTCTAGATTTTTTGTATGAAGTATTATTTATAGCTGTGTTATATACATAAACTATGTGCCTTTTAATTATATTTATATTTTAAAAAAACTAAGTTCCTGGTCCAATGTTACTGGAACATTTAACCTCTGCTATAATTAATGCCATTATTGAGAACAGAGAAATGAACTGACTTTCTTAATGGAACTCTTTGGAATTAGAAACTTATGACTGTTTTTTGTTCTTTAGAGGAAGAAGCTTATATTCCTTTATTTCTTAAAATGTCCTTCAATAAAAATTTAACATATTATTTTTAATTAATAAATTCTTCTTGTGGTTTTGTTTCTTCACAATTCTTTGCTTTGGCTGAGGGAACAATTTAGATATGGTTGTGGGAATTGTAAGGTTACAGTCCCATGGTATTGTTACGGACTTTGCATGCTGCACTTTCTGCTTGAGGGGGTTTCAAGATAACATTTACTCAACAGTAAAATGGCAAACACACCAGAAACCAGAGAGGAATGAATGCAGAGGTGAAGAAGACCCTAATATCCCAGAGAGCAATGGACTGTCTTGGTATAAGGGAAAAAGAAATTGCACTGTCAAAGACATCACGAAAGGAATATCAAATGTGTTTTCTTGGCTTGGCAAGTGCTCATCGAGTGATTAAATTGTAAGAGTCAAATGAGTTTACAAAAATGTGCAGATAACCTTCAGTTTTAGGCAGTTTTTCTGTAGTTCCCCAGTTTCTCTTTCCAGAGAAAACACAATATTCTATAATGGTCTGTTTTCTAATCTGTAATTTCTGCTCTGGTCATCTTAGGTTGAATGCTCTCTTGTCACTGCCAGACAGATTAAAAATAATTTTGTGTGTTTCATATGAAACACCAGCTGAAGCCTGAGCAAAAAGCTTTTTGGAATCAGAAGGTGAAGTGGGTATCACTGATATGACACAACGTTTTAGATCTTATGTTGCAACTGACACGTACTTAGAAGGAAAATCAGAATCCGTTGTTTTCCTTTTCTTTCTTTAGTAAGTGTATTGTTTGAGTCAATTCAAAGATATTAAGCTTTTAGCCCTCACAGTTTTTCTAGAAGCTTCATGATGTTTTACACTTATCTTAAATTCCCAAGTATTGTGATGTGGAATAATCTTGACCTTTTTTCACTTTGTTTTTTCTTTAATTCTTAATGAAAGCTTTTAGGCCTCATATCTGCAGAGCAAAGTTCAGCCTCTATGTGCACTGAATACTGAGAATAATAAACCACCAGGGAAAAGAAGAAGAAAAAAAAAAAGGAGAAGAAGAAAATCCAAAACGATATTAATGCATTAGAATAAAATGACTTGGAAGATGATAAAATGACTTTTGCGGTGACTGTCAGTAATGGTGTTTGAATATCAGAGCCAGAGCCTGAATTCTTGAAATTTCAGCCTAATTTTATATACATAAAGTTCTGGATTTAAGAGAAAAACATAGATCCTGCGTGTACACTGCTTTCATTTCATAATGCCTCTGCAATGAAAGTGGTCAGCTTTTCACATGCTGTACCTAATCATGTGAGTTCATAAGTATTCTGCTCCATGCAGTATTCCTGTTTGAGCACAGAAACTGCATTTGCATATTGATTGCAAGCAGTGCTATTGTTGATCCTAATATATCTATTGTTTTTGTTTCTGGCTGCATCTGTTTATTCTTCAAGCAGGGATATTTTACCCACAACACTGTTTTATTTACAGATTTTGTGATGAGCCTCTTTATTGATTTCCTCTTTCATGTGATCTCTTCATTGCTGTTGTTATTTTATTGAGAAAATGCTGTATTATAATGAAATATGAGTAATAAATAATAAGAAAATTATTACCTTTAAAAGAAAGGAAAACTAAATATAGCTTTGCAATTCTGAATGCAGAATTCAATCTGCATTGAATTATTATTGGAAAAATCTGTTTACAGATTTTTTCAATAGATCTACGAAGTTTCTACTTCTGAGAATCTGCATACAGGAGTGTTTCACCTACCCATCTACAAAAAACACCGCGGAGCAGGACAATAAATGTGTCTTTATTTGCCTGGGCGCTGGGACAGTCCAAAATGCTGCCTGGCAGCCGGGGCAACCTCTTATCCCTTCAATGTCGACTGTGGCCATATCAATCTCCTCCTTAGAGAGATAAATTTGTGAGGAGAGCATTACAAATCGTTTCTCTTGCTCGGTATTCACGTAGCCACTATGTCCTTTCTTAATTTGTTTCTTAATTAGCACAGGCTGAACTGGGTCTGTTTTGAGGATTCATTTCAATAGAACAGAAACAGAGGATTCCTTGATTTAAAAAGAAAATTAAAAAAAACCTACAAAACTCCTTTCTGTATTAGTTATGGAAAATCATTATAATAAACAATACCCTTATGGTGTCACAGAAACTAAAATCGAAGCTTCTAAAAAAAAGATCATGGTTTTGTTTTAATATAAATAATGCAGAAATTTTCATGTCAATTATTTCTACTTAACCATCTTAGACTGACTTTTTTTGTATTTTGGTTTGGGTTTTTTGGTATTGTTCCTATTTTTTTTTCTTTCTTTAATCTAAGAAAAAGAGTATAAAAAGTTTTCTCAGTCCTTCTGCTGGGGGAAATGACCACTGTGGGTCAGCTGTTTCCAGAAGGTTAAGTGAAGTTGCTGTTTAAGCCACTTACTAAGACTTTTCACAGTTAAAATGGAAATTCTGTTGAACATGATCACTAACACTCTCCACTTCTAAAGCCTTTTAACAGTGAGAAATTTGCTGCATAGTTTTTTTTTACAAGTTCTGTTCTTACTTTCTCTCATGTGATCTACTTCTAAAGAAAAACAATCTTCTTCCTATCTTCCTTGTTTGTATTTTAACACGAATTATCAATTGTTGAGGAACAAACTCAGTCCTATAGCTATGGGAACATTTCCTCTTTAACTGGAGTTTTAAAAATTAAATACAAAAAATGATAACTTTTACCTTTTGATGAAAACTTTTTGTTAGAGTCTTGGAATTTTTCGACACTGTAGTAACAATCTGAGGAGATTAAAAAACAATCATCTGCTTTCTGTACTCACTACCTTTGATATAGATCATCATGCACATCACATTGAAAGACTCAGTTCTTTGAGAATCATTGTAAAGCATAAAAGTACTTTTTTTCCCACTGCTCACAGAATCTCAGGCTTATCTAAGTCTGAGAACAGACATTCAGATTCTTTTCTTGATTGTTAATATTTTCTATCTGGATAATCATAGATTAAAAATCTACTACAAGGTTGAATTTTAATGGTGATAGGAAAAAAATCAGAGATGCATTTAGCAACATATCTTTTGGAATTATAAAAGCAATAAGCAGGAAGTCCAAAATTAAGAGTGAAAGGAATTCTAATGAAACTGTGTGATCTATCTCATAAGTTATACATAGACTCTCTTTAATATTATATCCGCAGGAATTTACACAGGAATACTAAAGAGAGTTACTTTAAAATCTGGGCAAGATACCTTATATTAACTGCATTTCACTATCATATTTTGTTGATGCCAACTAATGGCAAATATATTTGGTAGAATATATGAATAGTTAATTCCTGTTGTTATTATTATTATTATTATTATTATTATTATTATTATTATTATTATTGTTCCCAAATTTACCCAGGGATCTTATTTTCCTTATGATTTAAGGCATGCTCTCTCTTTTCTTTTTTTTTTTTCCTTTTCTTTAGTGGTAAGAAAGACATGTATGATATGAAGGGTATTGCTAGAATTTATTTTATTGCTAACCTATCATAAGTGGTAGATGTAACATTGGCAGAGAAGTACCATTGCTAAAGTTTCAATTTCCATATTTCAATATTATGCATATGTACACTCGAGTTTCATCACATGCTTAATCTTTTAGTAAATCTCCTACACTTTTTTAAATAAAAGATGTTGTGTCTGATTATGTTGTTTAGGTTCTCTACAGTCAAACATCCTTTCTGGTTTATAGATGGATTTTATTGAAGATACAATATTATATTTGTTGATTTGTTTGACAGACGATTTCAAGCTACAATCACCGGAAAGCACCATTATTAGGTTTCTGTGTCAATCAAAGTTTTTTCCTTTTAGTGGTACCTACTGAGTATACTGACTTTGGAGAATCATCTAAAGGGGACCTCAGGGATAATCTTCTCTACTATTAACCATTGTAGAACATCTTCACATATTCAAAATCAAAGTTTGTGCTGCATCCATCTTCATTATCCTTTTATGTTAACATCGTTTCACAACCAGCTTTTCCTAGTCTGCTCTGATATTCTTGAAGAAAAATGGGTCAATTATTTCATGTATGTTTTTGTTTACTTAAGGAGGTATCCTATAAGCCAAGGATAATCATGCTTATTTTTTATTTCTGACTGCAAGGTGATCTTCAACTGCAATCTACAAACACAAATGAACAAAGACAATCCTTAACTTGTACACAACTATAAAAATGGCAGGTGCTAGGAAAATGCACTAAAGGTTGCGGAAAGAGGCCAGTTGTTTTTAAAATGCATATGTAGGAAGAAATCAACATGAATAAAATATATCTACAGTTCAGCTTAAGAAGGGCTGTCAAAGGTATTCTCACAAAGACATGTCAAGGAGCTTACTGAAATGTTGGATTTTTTATTAAAAATAGGTTGGCAGAAAGAAATAGTCTTAAAGTCACAGAAAACATGGCTACTCTGAGGCTTAAAATTGCCCTGAAGGACAATTTACAGCACATGATTAATAATATCAAATCTGATTCAAAGAGCTGTTTCATCGAATGATAGAATATCAGGTGGGAAGGGAGCCTCAAGGATCATCTACTCAAAACTTTCTCGTCAAAAGCACGGTCTAGACAAGATGACCCAGTACCCTGTCCAGCCAATCTTAGAAGTGTCCAACACTGGGGAATCCTCCATTTCCCTGGAGACATTATTTCCATGGCTGATTGTTCTCATTGTGAAAAGTTGTCCTCTCGTGTCTAATTGAAATCTCCTCAGGTGTAACTGAAACCAATTTCCCCTCATCTGTTCCATGTGACTCCTTGTAAAAATGGAGTCTCCATCTTGTTTGTGGTTACCCTTTAAATAGTGGCACACAGTGATAAGGTCTATCCTAAGCCTTTTTTTCTAAAGGCTGAAAAACGCAAGTCTCTCAGCCTTTCCTCCCATGTCAGGCTTCCCAGTCCTTTGGTCATCTTTGGGGTCCTTCTCCGGACCCTTTCCAATCTGTCCACTTCTTTTTGTTTATTCTTTATAGTCCTTCTAATTTTTTCTAATAGTAGGAACCAAAAGTGAGCACGTTATTCCAGATGTGGCCTGACAAGCACTGGGTAGATTTGGATAATGACTTCTCTGTCTCTGTTTGTGATGCCCTTGTTGATGCTGCCCAGCATCCCACTGGACTGCCTTGCTGCAGCAGCACACTGTTCACTCATACTGAGCTTTTTGGCCACACCAGGTCGCTTTCCACAGAGCTGCTCCCCATTGCTTGTGACTAATTCACCTTGTCCAACTGCAGGCCAGTCTTTTCCTTCTATATCTATTTTTTGTTTCCATACCTGAAGTACAATTGTGGGTTTTGAAATCACTTGAACCCCAAGACCTTTACAGTCCTCCTTGACTTTTCCCAGGTTCTGGCTTGTGGTGTTAGCAGTGTCCCAATGTTCTCTTTTTTAGTTTAGATTGTCATGCAGTACAAACATATGTCTCCTAAAATGGATTTAGCTGCTAAACTGCTTTTGGATGCACATTTTGATGAAATCTTGTTGACCCATTGTCACTTCAGTGTTTCATGGCTTAAGTCAGCCACTTAAAAAACAGAAGAAATGAGAATATTGTGAGGTATATGTAAGAACAGGTTGTTTTTATTGCTTTTTTCCATAAAGTCCTGGACCATATAAAATGAGTTGTGATTGTATTCTGGTAACACTGTCCTCATCTCTGTTCCTTTTATTTTTGTGCTTACTGTATCCCATTTAACATACACCTTGGAAGACCAGGATGACACAGCATGGCATAATATTTATTTGAAAATAGGCAGTGACTGATTTTATTTTACCACTGCCATTGCTCAGCAGCTGCCACCGTACTCTGAATGACTCGAGAAAGCAAATACATTAAATTTATGGTATAATGAACACATGCAACACTTTTTTTGTTGCTTATATACACTGAATGCAAGCTGTATGCAACTGATAAAGGTTTTTTGCTAATATGCTAGATTCCTCCTTTATTTGTACTACTCAAGCTGCTTAGTGGACTTTTAACCAACCAGCAGATGGAGAGAAGACCAAACAAGTCATACAATGTCTCTGCATACAAAGAGTTTGCTGATTCACAGACTCAACTAATTTCACCTCAGGTGCGACAACGGCGAAATGCTTTTGTTGCAAAAAGTTCCAGTCTTGCATCATTGTATATGGTATTGTATATGGAAGTAATTTTTTTTCTGGGTATGAGATTTTTTGGTTTTCAAAATAGAATTTCTGAAAGTTTATGATGTTCACAGAACTTTATAGGGAGGAAACAAGAACCCCAAAACTCTCCACCCTTTTAATCCATGTTAATCTGATTATTTAAAGCAAGTGTGAAAAAATTAAGAAAATAAACAAGCAAACAAATAAATAAAACATACTGTCTCATTTTTCCTATATGTATGTTCTCTTAGGCTTTTAAGAATCAAAATAAGAACCTACTGACTGAGTTTAGCAAGTGTGCCATTTACTCAGGTAATTTTCCTGGGAGGACTTATCGCCTGCGTCCCTCATCATCTAGAAATAGAAGTGTTTGATTTGTCGATTATACCAGACTTCAATCCATCAAGAATGCAATTTCATTTCTAACAGAAATTAATACTGGGTAATCCTGAAGGCTTCTTCTCTCTTGGTCAATACCCTTTTCTGTAAATCAATAGTGTATGAATTAATAACCTAAAATAATTATTTGAGTAGAGCTAGGGGTGAAGTCTAACCTAACTCTTGAATGTGTAATATCAAGTTATGTTTAGAAATAGGCAAATAGTCTTTGTCTTCCCAGAATGAAAATTATAAACGAAATAGAAAACCTTTATTGCAGTTGAAACTCGAATGAGCGTGTTGTCTATTTTAGGATAAATTTTGGCTTAGAAACCAATCAGATAACAAGTTATCTGTCAAAAGTATATCTGGTCATCCCTGTTCACAAAAACACAGGCAAAAAGTAATGCTTTACACTGGTGTAGCAGGCTGGAAAAGTGCTCTGTGTCCCATAGTAGGCTGGCTGGTCTGGGGGGCTGGAGACACGTCAAGGCTGAGTGAGCACAGTACCTGCTCACGGCCACAGCCTGTCCGGCTGGGGCTTACAAATGTAAGAGACTGGAAAGGTCCTCAGCTCTGCAGGGCTCCAAAAATGGCAGGTATTCATTGCCTGTAATGAAGAAGAAGATAAGACAGGACCATTTAGCGCTTAAAAGTGTTTTATTTATAGGGCAAGTGGAAAGCACAAGTTAAAACTGCCCCTCAACTTGGCTGTAAGGAGCACATCAGAGCTTCCTAGCTGAGATGTCTGCTGAGCAGCCAGCAGCAATGGTGGCTTTTGATGAAACGGTAAAGCACTCTGAGTTACTGGCATCTGAAAATAAGTGACATTTCCACATAAAACTGTTCCCTAAGACAACATACAGGAATGAATAATGGCAATAATAAATCTGCTTCAGAGGAGGAGAGGCAAAGGCAGAGGCAGTTATTTCTGGCAAAGTAAGCAGCACTTAATTTTCTTTTCGATACAAAACATCTTCCATTCATATGTATGACCAGCCCTCTATTCTTAGTGATACATTATTGAAAATTATTAATTCAGGGAAGTATTTTTTAAACAGAAGGAGAGGTCTTGCTATGAGACAGAAACGCTTGTGAAGTATTTCAAATTTGCTGGTATCAAAAAAATTGATTTTTCTGCTTAGAATTAATTTTGAATCAGCTTATCATAAATACATTCCACTGGAAAATTTATGCCAAACCCCACTTTTTAAATGTTGTTTTGGCCACAAGTTATGCAAAAGTCGTCTTAGAAAACTAGAAAATGAAAATACAAAATATATTTTTCTTCCTCTTTTCAGAGCACCTGGCTGGGCTGTTCCTAACTTCTAACTCTTCCACCAAACTATCTTTGCTAGTATGTTCTTCATCATGTGAATAAATTGTGTCCTGTGAAAAGGGAACAGGCAATTATTTTCCTAGATGCATCAGCTGAGGAAGAGTTTAGGATTAGCTACAAGTCAAAATAAAAGACAATATTTCATATAGAGAAAGGTATTTAATTTTTATTTTGTAATCTTTTTTATTTATTAGGGAGAAGGTCACAAATATTTCCAAGGGTTTATGAAGATTGGACAACATCTATCAGAAATATGTAACCATAGCTAACTCTGCTTTGGGGAAACAGAGGAGTTAGGTGATGTTTTAGTCCCCCCCTTTCTATTCTCTGTGATTTTAGGAACCTAGAATTGAGTTTCAAGGGCTATCTGAAGTACTGTGGAATTTTCTCCACTATTTTTGAAATATATTGTTTTTGCCAAATACTGAAAAAATCTATTTTAATCATTCAAAACACTGAAGCTTGCAGGGAAATAACTGCAGCATTTTAAACTACTCTGATAGAATGGTGGGTGCTTTCTAAGTAGTCTTTCCCAAGGGTAGGTTTTCCAGCACTTTGCCCAATCTTGTTTTAATGAGTAATGTTAATGAGATTACCAAAGGGAAATAGTAAACTTGACAGGAAAGATTCATTAGGCAGAATACAGAAAGAATGAAAAGAGCTTACAGGAAACAACATTCTTGGTATATCACCATTAAGCAAGAGATTCAGGTGAGCTTTCGGCACATCATGGGGACAAAATACTTCTAAATTTCCTTTCCTGGGGGTAATGTTTATAGCTAAATAGTTGGGGCTTTCTTCAGGATTTTTTTTTTTTTTGCACTGGCATGAGACTTCATCTTGTATAAATAAGAAGATTCAGAATCTGTGATTTGTAAGCTTTTTTTTTAGAAAAAATAAAAGAACAAATCAAGATATGGCATCTATTAAAAGAGAGACATAGGTATGTGAGGATAAAATAATGTCAATTTGATAACACTTTTATTAAAGGAAGGGTTTTTAACTGTGCTCATTATATGGCAATAAATGAAATAAAATTGTATGATATGAGAAAATTAAATCTTGTAAGCCTAGTTTTATGAGTATTTTTGTTTGACTGAAAAGATGAAGCCACATTTCTAGGAGAAATTTAATAATTTCATGCTAATAAGTCACACTTCTGAGTCCTTATGTTTGTAATTGAAGCCAATAGTTTAATGGCCATATGTTGGCTTACACATCAAAACTAGTTGCTGCACGGTAAAATGGTGGTGCTGGGAAACAGCAGAAAATGGAAGCAAAAATTGATGCTAAGCTGCCAACATTTCCCTAGATAGAAGACCAAATGTCAGGGTGATGCAGAGGTAATTATAATAAATGAGCCCTACTCATACAAAGTTTCTTTGATCAGGGAGTGCAAGTCATGTTCCTCCTTCTACTTTTACAGTTTTTCAAGTGGAGATGTAGAAAGAGAAATTAGCAAACTGGGATGAAAATATAATGTAAAGACTACATGCAGAATTCTGGCATCCTACTCCAGCTTCTCAAGTCCCCGTATAGTTGTTCAGCAGTCCTATAAATGTCTGAAAACCATGAATACCTCTTGGTTTTATTACATCAAATAACCTCCAAAATCAGCATTTCTACTCCTATATGTGTCCTGTATTGCCTCGATCTTGCCAGTATTATCCAGCTTTCTACCTGTTTTATTCCTAAGCAATAACAAGGCCTGAAAACAAGGTATTCTGCAACCTATGTCCCTTGAAGTATTTAATTTGGGACTTTCAAAAACATACAAAAACACCTGATATAGGTGTCCGTGTACTTGTCCCAAGTACCCGTGCAAGACAAAGTTCCAGACACCTGGTCAGCTCGTTTTAGTTAAAGATGGACTTTGCAAGCCACATAAATTTTTCAAGGAGCTGAGGAGCAAGACTATGCTCAGTGCATATTCCCAGTACAACTACCTTCCCACTTTTCAGCTTCTATATTGTATGCCTTTTAGGAGTCCAGATAGATGCTACTGTTGTTGAGATCCTATTTCTTGCTTATTGGTTCCTCAGCATATGTGTACCCAGTCACAGGAGAGAAGGCATAAGGAAATATAGGAAATGTGAAGGTTTTCTGTGTCCATTTGTACCATTTCTGTTTCCTCTGAATACCTTTCAATCAATAGATTTCATTATTATTGTAATAAACAACACAAAACCTCATTTGGCTAGAGTAAAATACTCCAATGAGAAAAAAAAATCAATTATTTTGAAATTATCATTTGATCTTGTTTGTTTGTGTAGAAACCTATGTCTCAATATTGGCACAAAAACCCCAAACCAAGCCCTAAAAATCTTCACTGAGGCATCTTCCTTAATGTCCTTAATGCATTTCCAGTATATGAAGCAGTGTAGTGCAGGATCTTGTCCCTGCAGTCAGTTTATGCTCTGTTCACCCTGTCTGTCTGAAATGCTTTGGTTTTGAAGCAGATATTTCATACAGACAAAGCTTTGTTTCAGGAAAATAAGCTCTTTTGATTTTACTATTTCCCTCTCAGCTTCCTCCGCCCACCCCATCTTTGCCCCTTAATGGGTCTAGCAGAAAACACGGAAAAGCAGAGCTACAAGAAATTTTCTGCCTTCTCTGACAAATTTAGGTTTTGCAAAAAAATACTTCAGTCTGCACATGGTCCAGTTTTGTGTGCAAGCACTCAGGGTCTCATTTTTATCCACGTGAGTTCCTATGTATACTTTATATTCTGGCTGCATTTTCTATTGCTCAAGTGCATGAGTACTGAATTATGGAAAATCCTGACACAAAGGTTTGCCATGAGATGGTCTTGCAAAGTTTGTCAAGATTGGTCTTGTAACTGATATTGAGGTTACTGTTACATTTCATGTTATCTCGTCTATCTTTTGTTATTAACAGGAGCAACCCAATGACAGAGTTGTCTAAGAATTGTTTGACAGCATCACTGAAACTTTTTTATTCCTTTTTAACAAGGTGTTTCAGCATAGGGTCATCAAAAGCCTGAATTATTTCTTCTCTGGTGGACTAAAACTATACCTGCTTTCTTAAAACCCTTTCACACCACCTAATGTGATGGATAGGTGAAAGAAGAAATTTGATAACTTTCTGAGCAAAGAATAATGCTTTACTCAAATCTTCAGAGACTCATTTATATGAATCTAATTGTTTTGTTATAGCCTTGTCCTTATGCTCTCCTATGTGAATGCCTCAAAATATAATCTCATTGTCTGGAAACCCAAAATCAATATAAAAGGAAGCGAAGCAGCTAAGATGTGAAAGGAAGAATTTTTCACCTTAGAAATTAGCATGTCATCTTTCCATTTGCCCTATTAGGACTAAATGATTTTTATGTAAAATGTATTTACTAACTCTTTAGTCCATTAATATCCATTTAATAATAAATAAAAATCATATTCATTGCAATAGTTCAGTAGGACCTTTTAATCTCTCCTACCTGAGGGGTTTTTAATAATGTAACATTTAGAATGATACGTGGATTATACATACAAATATCTTTAAGTTAATTCTATTTTGAAATTAGACTCGGCTTCACAAAGAGACAAAAGACTAGTCTGCTATCTTCTTGACCAAAATGCTTCCAGCACTGGGGAATTCAATGCAAGAAATCTCACAGTGGACTGTTAGTATGTAATCTGTTCCTAAAGCACATGATGAAAGTTTTTATTTTCCCTGTAAAGAAGATTTAAATTTCAGAAGTTGGAATGTTGGAGTGCCTGCCTTTGATTTAGTAAACCTGCACTTATGTTCTTACTATGACAGAGATTTATGGACTTTGCACCAAAAAGACAGGTAAAAGGAGTGTGAACATAAAGTATCATTTCCTCTGTTGATTGAGTGGAGGCAAAAACAGGAGAGGTTGCAGGAAGGATGATATATTTTGTATGGGGTGGTACACAGGCAGCTGGAAATGCCATACTGATTGTACCTTTCTCAGACTCTGGGACCCTCATTCCACACAGGATGCCTGTCCCTGAAATCCATCAGACAGGGGCACACACACATTGCTTTTCCTACAAAATATGCCTAATCCTTCTGCATTATGCATCCATTCAGTAGCTGAGCTTCTAATGGCCTTTGAGGTGGATAAGGGAGCTGTTTTTTCTCTGTCTGATTAATTTGGTCATTAATCCATCTGATGAATGAATGCTTATGATAACCACAGAGCTTCCTATCCATTCAGCAGGAGGTGGACCCACTACCACTTTGTCTGTGTCTCTACTGTCTACCAGACCACAAAAGAAAGGGAGGGCTAAATCACATGTTCTTTATCCTGTAGTCCATGTGTCAACACTGCTGGTTCTAGGATGCCTGCAGCTGAGATGAGACATTCATGATGTTTTCTAAGGACAGTCATACTCAGCAAGTACTGACACTGAACAGTTACAGTGTTTGGTGTCAGTCTCTGTGGCAGAGCTGCTTGATCAGTTTTTTGATGCATAACACTCTTGGCTTCCTGACAGATGCTTCTGGCTGTCCCTTGACCCGGTCTGTGGTCAGGAGCAAAAATCCTTGGGGTATCTGATTTTGTGGCTCTTCTCACAAGTCCCCACCTCCAAAATGGGAGGTAATATTTCTGCCCTACCCTGTGAGCTGTTGTATGGATAAACCTGGGGCTCCATCTCCACAGTAACAGCGATATTTTGGCTATGTAAACCTAGTAACATTTTAACCCCCCCCTCCCCTTACTGCAAATCTAGATACACAAACCAGACAGAATACCTAATACATTTAAGCACTGTGGTCTCTTTCAATGGTGAATTCTTTGCCTTTTTAATTTTTCTTTATTTAATAACTCTAAGAAATTAAATTATTTGTGTTTTTCCTCTTCAGTCCACTGCACATACCTTTATTTTCATACCAAGAGAGAAGTATAACTCAGATTGGCTTGACTGTATCCCTGATTTATTTTCTTTTTTTCACAACTGTATCATTTCTTGCTTGCAGTAATGAAAATCCTAAATCTATATCTTTAACTTGTATTGAAATTTCTTAATACATCTAATTATTAATGTCACATACATTTTTTATGACAACCTTCTGACACAGTGGCTTACTGACTGTTTTATTACAAATTAAGAAAGAACAATTTAATACTATGCAAAAGCTCCTTTATTGTCCAAGGGCGACACCAGTTTTTTAAGCATAAGGAAGAGGGAGAAGTTGCTTCCTTCTATTGATTTACAGTTATATCAGCCTTAATTTATTATCAGCAACATTTTACAGCTGGCAAGTTTAAGTATATGCTTCAAACTTCATGATAGGAGACTAGTTAAAAGACAGTCTTTCAACCTCAGTTTCTAAAAGTATTAATTTATAGTTGTTAGGAATGCCTGATTTGCATTACATTTAAGGCTTTTTTTCATCACACTAGGAGTGTTGAAGACAACACTCAAGACACAAATATCATTAGATTTCTGCATACTTGAAGGTATTTTTATTGTGTTAGGGAGGCTGTAAAGTGGACTAGCTCAAACTCAGACAGGAAAAACCTGATTCCAGTCAGTGACAAAATTCATGTTGATTTTAATGGAACTAAATTTCACTCATCTTTTAGGCCTGGAAGGGGCCATAATAATCAACTAGTCAGAACTACAGCATAATACAAGGCAGAATTCCTTCAAGTGTTTCCTTCATAAAGTCTATAATTTCTGCTTGAGCTATTACATATCTCTCAGGAACATACAATTTTCATTTAAAGTTCTCAGTAATGAAGAACCAAGCACTTCCCTAGGTAAATAGTCCAAATAGTTGATTAGATTCACTGATAAAAATATGCACCTAGTCTAATATCAATCATCTAGCTTCCACCTTCAAATATTGGATCTCGTTATGCTTCATTTGTTAAATTAAAGGGCTATTTGCAATCAGAAATCTTCTCATTGTAAGTAATTGTGGGCTGTAATCAAGTCACCTCTTACCCTTTCCCTAGATATACCAGAAACTCTGCAAACCACCTTTTTCAACCCTCAAGTTGTTCAAGTAGTATTTTTTTAGTGAAGTTTTCTGTTTGTCTGCAGCTTTTTTAAGTTGTGGACACCAAAAAAGGTGATCTTAAATATCAGAATATTTGGGGGAAGGGTGGGAGTGGGGGGTGGAGGACAATATTATAGTCTCTATATATATCTATTTTTTATTAATCCCACTGCCAGGAGTTAAACTGAAGGTGGTTGTTCAGAGATAATGAACAAACAATAGTAATGACATGATGTATGGGGCAAACATCTGCAAACTTGTCAAGAGTGTTTATGCCCATAAACAGGAAAATAGTCATATACAGCATGGCATATTTTACATGTGGCTAATTATTTCAAAAGCTCAGTCTAGAATCAAACAGGACTTAAGTGTTATAAAATTTGGTTAGGAAAGATGATGTACTGTCAGCACAGTATGAATAAATCACAGAGTGAGCAGGAGACCAAAGGTCTGCAGTCGTTATTCTCATTTCTGAAATGGAGAGAAGGAAACCTAGCCATAGCTGAGTTATGGAACATAAAGGTAAAAACCCATGCAGCTGGGATGCTGTACTGCATATACAGAATGTAGTCTTGTGTCCCCTCTTTGAATTCAAAGCTAGTATCCAATATGCACTTTCTCTATCGATTAGATCAGCTGTTTTTAAAGATACTTGTGGTACAAGGATGCTATGTGCCAAGCATGGTAGGTTCTGCAGGTTTGGCATAGGTGGTCAAAAAGAGAATTTTCTGACACTACTTCTTGAAGTAGCCATAAGGACAGAAAAGGAGCTCTGTGGCACACATGCAGCCAAAACGTTCTCAAGAGCCATAAAATGTGTCCTATATGTTTGTCTTCCATGACCTTTGTGAAAAGCCTAGTTCTCATTTTCATTATTTCCTCCTCTATACATTTCCGTATTTTCACAGCATTCCTTGCTACCTTAGCATTATTCTGCACCAGCATTTCGTCTTCACATATGAACATATATGTCATTTTTCCAAAGGCTTTTTCATACTTTCTGCTTTCCAAAATACATGCTAGCCTAGCTGGTGAGTGTCATTTTCATTCTTAGTTTTCAAACATGATTTTAAATCTACACGTACACATAAGATTGAGGCTGTGTTACCAAGTAAGACATATTGTCTTCAAGCGATGTAAGACTGATTTGTTCTTAGCATTATTTACTATAGATCTGAAAACTTTAATGACATTGCTGTTCCATTTCATTTATCCAGATATTAATATATGATACAAATTTTTTACTCTTTCAAGAGAACATTTTCTTCTTTTCAACCTTGTAATTATCAATTCCAGCCACCTCTTCTTTTTTTATTACAGAGTATTTGAAGCATCCTGCTAGTTCCTTACTCAATGGTGCAAATGTATCCGCAATGTCAGATAAAATATAAGACGATATTGTCATTCTCATGACTGCACTGCAGAGTAAGCTCATTCTGTAGTTAGCCACATTACTTCTCATTTTGGTGGTCTTCATATGGAAACATCAACTCTGTTAGTCCAAATCAGCCTTTCAAATTTCTCTGCAGAATAATGGTCAGTTGAATCTACAGGAGCCTTTTGTGAGGCCCTGCTAAGAGAGAAAGCATAAGGATGTGAGTAGGCTTTACGCTACAAAATGGAGGATATTAAAAAAATAAAATGGAAAAATAACCTAAAAAAAGTCAACTATATATGAAGTAGATACTTTGCCTGTGTCTTAAGTTCTTCAGACTGCAATTAAACTAATATATTGAAAATTCCTGCCCACTTTCTGAGTAGATAATAATGAAACTGTATATATGACCTAAAATGTAACTGTAGGTAAAACTTCTATATGGTCAGTAGGTGCTCTCACCTAGAGGGGTCCCTAAGGCCTCTGAATTTCTTTGTAATTATGTATAAAAGATCAAGTCTCGTGTTAGATCTTGCTCCTGACACAGTTAGCTCTCTCCAAAACATTAATCTCAAGTCAAATTAATAAGGTCTTTTGCAGTTGCTCAAACAGGATCTACTTCATTATTCATGCTCTAACTTAACTGCATGATCTCCATCCCCTCTTGCATCCATCCTGTTATACTTTTCAGACCATGAGTGACTTTAATGCTTCTTCCAGCGCTGTGCAAGAAAAAAAATAAACATCAAGCCTAAATTTGCATGTGTGTGTGCTGATGCTGAGGCAGAAAAGACTCAAACAGAATTCTGGAAAGCTGGCAGTGCTAAGATCAGAGTTGGCATTAAAAGTTACAGTGTTTTTTCTAAAATGGCTTATTTTATTTGCAAGGATATATAATCTGGGCTTAGAAAATGTAATGTTATAAAGCATCAATTTATTTCAGTGCATTTTTAAGGCATATTAGATTTATATTAAGTTTAACTATCACACATAATTTGCACATATGCAACAAGATAACATTATGTACAATAATATATGTAATTACTTTACATATATGTAGTTAAGGGATTTAAATTAATATTATGTGAGCATTTCAAGAAAAAATATTTTACAAGAAGCACAGTTGTTAGGTTTTTCTCTGTAATTCTCTAGATTATTGCCTTATTGAAGAGAATATCCCATAGCATAAACCGAACATTTAAATTACAACTTCCATTCCTGAGTGAAAGAATTGCAAGCCTGTCTATATTCTTGGAAGTTTTGTGTCTCTGCCTTTTTATTTTCTGTGTCAGAGAACACAGATTTATTCAGGTCAAGATGGGATTTTGTGAGGCAGTCACTTTGTCTCCTGCTCAATGCTATGTCAACTTTTACTCAGTCCATCTTGCTCAGGGTTTTATCCAGTTGGGTCTTATGCACCTTCAAGGATGGAGACTGAGCAGTCACTCTGGGCAGCCTGTTCCACTGCTGGACTTGTGTATATGGTGATTTTTTGTTTCTTTTACCCATCAGAACCTGTATATATTTCCAAACACACTTCTGCTTAATAGATTTTTCTGGGAGCATGGCAGCCCAAGTACTGTTGCTGTGTATTTGAAACACTCCTTATGTTTCTCTATATCCAGATATAACAGACTGCATTTCAATTCAAGAAAACCTAACACTTCAGATGTAACAAAATATTGTGTGGCTTTAGTTTTTGTTGGTTTTTTTGTCCTTGGTTGGTTGGTTGGTTGATTGGTTGGTTGGTTGTTTTTTTGTTGTTTTGTTTTGTCTCTTTTTTTCCCTAAATGCTTATTTTCTGGGAAAATGAGCACTCTAGAATGTTTTCTCTGGAAAAGACAAAATATCATTGTGTGAAGAGTCTGGGGTTCTGCCAACACTAATTCTCAGTTTGTATTTCCACTGGTTTGACATCCTTGAGTGAAAATGAGAGTTTTGTCATGACTATTCTCCAGATATTTCACATATAAATATTGCTTCCTAGGAGACAGTAAAAATGTGGCATTTTTAGGGAGACGGAGTAGATTCCTTTCAGCAGGTGCTTGAAGAAGAGGAAATACTTGTATGGGTGTGATGTGCTAAAAAATGTTGCTAGAAAAAAACATGAAGGGTAGTGTCAGGGAAGAAATATATCTTGAGCATGTCTGCTGGATTATCATGTGTCATTTGAGATAATGTTAATAACAACATCATCACATACAGCTTCACCGTTCCCTTAATGTCACACATACCCCAACTAGCAAAGGTGCTTGTGTGTAGAAAGAAAAGTGCAGCACAGCCAGCCAGCTCAACATGAAATTTCAGACTCACTAATGTCTTGGGGATTATTCTTATACTCACAATGCAGCATGTGAAAATAACTGGTAAAAGCAAGACAGACTTTTATGTAGAACACTCAACAGTTTTGAATGAAATTTTAAAATAGCTTCATTCCACATAACTATAACAGTAGCACCTACACAGGAATGAGTAAGGAGGTGTTTTAAAATGAAAGTCAATCTTGTAGTCATCCACTAACAGGGATTGTTGCCAACATATTCACTTTTATATTTGCTCTGTCGTATTTGATTATACTCAAAGTCCTGTAAGTCCTTTAGCCGAATTACAAATTATGTCTTTATTTGGAAAAAAATATGCCCACAAATGCATTGTGTACCTTCTTGTGTGCAGTGTGTGGTGTTAATGACTGCAGAGAGAGAACAAACTACTTTGGGCATTTTTCCTTCCAGTCAAATAATTCCATGTGATCATTTCAAAACAGTTACCATTGGAAAAGAGTGAAACCATTTTAGTTTGTCATAAAGGAATAGAAGTCAAATTCCTTCTGGGAGAAGAAAAGAGAGAGTGTATGCATGTGTGTATAATACACATTATGTATACTACATAGAGTATTCAAATATTTCCAGTCTGTAGTCAGTACAATATATTTCTACAAACTGATAAAAAATTCACAGCATGTGGTGTATTACAGTACTTCTTATAATCTTTAATACTTTGGAACCCAGGAAAGGGTTGAAAAAAAAAGCCTTTTTTTCTCACATTGTCTATTTAAAAGTTTGCACTGGAAGATAAAGGTAATTCCTTTTTAATTTTTTTTTTTTTTTAATTTCAAGTATGTTTTTATCTTTGAAATTAATTATAAGCAATAGTCAGCTGATATACATCACTGTTTCATTGTGACTATGGGATACCTGCTGATTTTCATGCCATTAAATAGTTTTTTAAAAGAACTTTGAGATGGGAAAAATATGGTCGACCTCATAAATCTTCATGTAATAGGAATCTAGGTCATAAGCAGTGAGTAGCTACCATGACTGAGAGGTTTGTATAGTGGGACTGGAAAAATCCTGCAAAAATATGTCACATTCATCCTCTGAGTATCACACATGCACATCACTGACACTGCTGAGATATTGTCATTAGAAAGCCAAGTAATTGATTTGTTCTGATTTGTGCTGATTTGATCTTTGCTATTCATTTGCTGACTAGTTATGTTTTCTGGTTTTTTAAGGACATTTCATAAAAATGCTAGATGGGAGTTCACTGTTTCATCAAGCATTCCTATCTGAACATATTCACAAAGAGAAATGTAATGAAACAGAAAGTAATTTCCATTAGATAATAATCTTATTTGATCAACATTTTTGTCTAGCTCTACATATTAACTTAAAAAACTTCTTCAAAGTTCTGCCCTGCTTCTCATGCCAAAACTGAAGGTAAAAATCTGTCCTTAAAGTTGTAACTATTTGTCTTTATTTCAAAAAGTTAACAATTCAAGACTAGGCATTACCATATATCACTGTAAAGTCTGCATTTGAGAGCATGAATAGTGAATATCTGTGTTTTGAGACTCAGAAGGGGAGTGGATCCATTTTGAAACAGGCAGATAAAGCACGAACAGCCCAAGCTTCCTTTTGGCAGCTGAGATTTCCTTCAAATCTTCAGCAGCAAACTGTTTTTTTCTAAATGGAGTTTAATTATTCCAGCCCATTCTGCCTTCAAATCATGCTCCTGTGACTTCACATTGCATCAAGCCCAATATGCCAGCTTGCACTTCTCTCAGCCCTCAGAAACACTTTTGACTCATTATTCTTCCTCGTGCTAAATAAAAATAATCTGCAATTTAATCACTTGCTTGCAAGCAATCACTCACTAACTTGATATGCTTTGCAGATTTCCTACTTAGAGCTGCCAGGTACAGGCACAACAGGAATCTGCCATGTCCTACCTCTAGTTCATGTGCAGGGTCACTTGCCAGGACACAGCTAAGCAGCTGATGATGTATGTGTTCACTGAAATTATTTCAGAGACACTATCACGTCTTTCCTGCTGGATGCCCATGAGACAATTATAACAAATGGTTACAGACCACAGAGGAAAATGCTCCATCCAGTCCTAGTCTGTCTAACAGCTACTGGTATCAGTCATTATCAAATGCACCTATTTCCTAGTTTTACCAGATACATATTTATATTGCTTGTGCTGCAACGGAAATAAAGTAACTGCTCTGGTGTCCATAATTTTGACCTATTGTCTGATGATTTACTGACAGTTGAATGTAAATTCAGCAAATTAGCTATGCATCTTTTCCCTCTTATTTTTACTTATAATAACAGTACTAGTATTCTAGAGGTGTTCAAGGAGTTCAGTGAAGATCAGCTTCATCTTGTAATAGATTGTGCATCTGCACCTTCCCCGCAAAGGGAGTAACAAAAAAGGTTTTATGAGTCCAATATCCTTATGATATTTCCTCACTGTCTTACTTGATGATCTTTAAATAAGTACTTCCACTGTTATAGACTGTTGTTGCTGTAGTTGTTATTATTATTATTATTTAAAAAGACAGACCAAAGTAAAAGACAGAAAAAACCAAGTGATGCAAAAACAATCAGTCACAAGCAGCTGATGGATACCCAGCCTTTCACTGAGCACTGTTAGCCCCTAATAAATTCCACATCTGGTTTTACTACTGGACTAATCCATTGGTTCCCCGGGCAGGCAGTTGCTCGTTAGCCCGCAGGGGGCAATCTGCCTACGTCCTGAGGAGGACCTCAGCTGCCCCTGTCCAGAATCGCTTTGGCCCGGCAGATTGAACCTCGGGATTAAAGGGTGGGCTCAGATCTGCGCGCCCTGTGTCTCACCTAAAAAATCCAGTGCGCAGGCTGGGAGGTCTGAAAGGAAAGAGGCCTCCCCCGGATCTTCGTACGCGAAGACTGGCCAGCAAAAAAAAAAAAAAAAAAAAATCCATTGGTTAATTTGCATCAACTGTCCCAGTTGTGTTCCCTCTCAACCTCTTGTCTTCCCTAACCTACTCACTGTTGGGGGAGGAGTGAGAAATAGAGAAAGCCTTGATGCTGTATAAGCACTGCTCAGCAATAGCTAAAACATGGCATGTTATCAACAGTGTTTTGGTCTGAAATTTAGGGCTGCTATGAAGACAATTACCTCCCTTCCAGTCAAAACCACTACAGGAAATGAGCATGTTTTGTATTATTTGGAAGTTTTTCCAGACATCCAAATCCCTTCTGCTCTGCATGGGAAATGGGAAAAAACCAAACCAAAACCTAACTTAATCCTTATATATCCAAACAATATTTTAGAGAATCTGACACAGAATTTTATCAGGGCAGCTAGAAGAGTCTCCTCATAAGTCTTTTTTTCACATAAATAGCTCATCAGATTCTAGGGGACTTGATGTAAGTTTTAGTTGAGCAAAGAATTTACTCAAGTCACTCTGTTTTGGTGGCTGTAAGGTTTTTTTTAATTCCTTGGATCTGTACAGACTCCTACTTCTACCATTTCAGTTGAAGAAAGCTTTTGGTTACTTTTGCAATGTCAGTCATATAAGAAAAGAATCGCTGGCTTGATAGAAAAGCTAATAATTTCTTGGAAGGCTTCTCATTAATTAGGCCCATTTTCACTATGAAAATAAATTAAATTCCTACCTAATTATTTTCTATTAATTTGCATAATATACATTAATTTCCAAAATCAAATCTCTAATTTTGTACTGATTTTATCTTCTACTTGTTTCCCTAAGAAATACAAGCAAAAAGGCAGAAGAATAGGAAATTATAAGATGCACACATTAATGAGAGCCTTCTTCAACCAAAAAAGAAATGATGTTGTTATCCAGAAATGAAAGAGACAGACTTCCTACTGGTATATAAAAGATTGATTTAGATGCTGCATTTTTGATGAAATCCAAATTATATTATACCTACTAATTAACATTTTATTACATGCATTTGTTTCCTCCTAACTAGATAAGTGGGACTCTTTGTTTACAGTTATATAAATTTGTTTGGATGGTAAACTGCATTTAATGTATAAACCTCTCTGTCATCTTTAAAGTCCTACTCCCCTGAAAGGATCGCGTTTTCCTCGTCCTTCTCTATCTCATACATGCAAGAACCCTATAAAACCATTAAATTACTACATTTGAAGGGAAATAGATAGGCTCCAATTTTCCTTAAAATGGGTTCATTTGTTAACTTCTAAAGTTTCCCTTAGTAATTTTCAGACATAATATATAGCGCCAGTCTCGCAGCATTTCCAGAACTCAATGTTTCTCTCACTTGAGGCAGTTGTTAATATGTTCCCTCTGTAGTTGTTTAGAGAACTGTAGACTTTGTTTAAATTACTATTGCAGCTGTCTGTGTTGCCTACACATGCTGAACCTTATATTGCAAAGGAAATTTTACTATCTAGGCCCAACCGTACATGCTGAGGGAAAAACTGGAATACACATTTTTATACCTATTTATTTTTGTGACCTCTGTGTGCAAATACATGCCTGTGTTGAATTTTAGCAAGGACAGATTTTAGTTAGAAAAATACAGAAACAAGAGTCCAAATCTTGAAATGTTTGCTAAACATAGCTGCCTTTTAATACTGAAATCTTTCTTGGAACTATACAAGAAATGTACAGTTAAATCTATCTGAAAAGAAAGATAAAAAGGATAAAGACTTTTATTTATACATTGCAAATTTATGTTCAAACATTTTTCTAGCTTCTGTTGGCTTAATATTTGAGCAGCAAGATCTAAATTAGTCTTACTGTTTTGAGCCTGTGATTTAGAGTAGTATTATAATGTTTTACAAAGAGTGCAATAGAGGTCAAGATTTGTCTTGCCTACATTATGTTATGTGAAAGACTGGTGTTTAATTTAAATCAGTCCTGTGTGATGTCTCCAAAGCTAATGCAGATAGGCCTGTATCATAAAGACATTGAATACTCAAGTTGTCTTATATTTTAATTTCATTTCTGTTGAATTTGGAATGTATGGTCATATTTAACCATTGAGCTTGCTGTTGATATGAATGACTAGTTTTATCAGAATCTAAATATGCATTTAAGCACACTGTAACATAAAATCTGCCCAATGTATATAGAACTGCAAATCTGATCACCAGTATTGAAGTAAACATTAACTACATCTTTTGTTTGTCTAACATTTTATGCCAGAATGCAACATGTGAAGGGTACTGTGTTCATTCAAATGTAGGGAGTTTTACAGGTTCTCCATTTGCCCAGCACTAAAGTACACTGCAGAAAATAATTCCAATCAATGCCTTGAGTAGTTAGAGGCCAAGACACCTCTTGAAAACCCAAAATTGTATTGGTGCTGTTCTTAGAAAAAGTTTCCATAACACAATTGACAGAAAGAAGATTATCAGATTAAAGAGAGAAAGATATAAACTCATCATTTAAGGTAGAAACCTTACAGCTGTTTCCTTATCAACTTTCCAGGTAATAAAACTACAAAAAGGAGCACCATTTTTGGAGTTTGTGAAAATGGAAACTGTAGCACAGACTGATAAAAGAGTGAGATATTACTCTTCATTTTATTCATTTTTTTTTTCAAGGATCTGTTTTAATTCAAGAGAGCTTGTTTTCCATTACTTGTTGCTTTTGCAGCTCCAAAGGATATCATCGTTTAAAAGTTATCAGGTCACAAGCACAAAACATCTGCCATTTCTGTGCTGGTGACCAGAATGTTTATATAACAAATGGTGTATTTCAAAATTCTATAAATTTCTGTTTTAATGGCCTGTCACAACAAACTCTTATTGATCCTTTTCTTATATATATATATTTTTTATATCTTATCCTTTATTGCTCTTCTTCACTGCTGAGGTCACTTCCCACACACTCCAATTTTCATTGAATTTATTTACATCATTACCTTCTGTATCTGCACACGTGGAAATGCTCAAATCTATGTAAAAAAAAAAAATCCACAGAAAAGCTTAACTTTCTAAAATAAAAACTTCAACAAAAGAAAAAAGATTGGGGCACACAATTTTGCTGTTTTCCCCAAAAAAAACATTGCTGTTTTCCCCAATGTTTCCTGTTCTTTAGGGGTAGGGTTGAAGTGAAGTTCTCCTTTCTAATTTTCAAAGTTTTTGACAGATTCTTCTTTTTGATCTATATTTTTGCTATAAGTGTTTGCTCCAGAAAGTTAAAACACTACTTATTCTGGTGTGTCAGATCTGTCCACTAATAGAGAACCTGGTCATGGATGTGAAAAGCCGCTTTCTTTAGACTATGGCAAATGAGAAGATGCAAGATTTTCGTTCAAAGGCATCATGTCATTTTGAGGATATTACTCAGTGGGAAGCTGTTGTTTATTGGTCTGCATAGCCATTCTGTGGATTTGCCTGGTGCTTATCCTGAACAGCTGCTGTGACGTCTCCTTTTCATGAATGACATTGTCAGAGCATGCTTCAGGAAAGGCAAACAACAGCTTTGGAGTTTTGGATCTCTTGATATCATGGTATCTAACAGCTATGAGCATCAAAGCCTCTCCTTGTTCCGTACAGTTTTGCCACCTGATCCAGTCTTGGAACACATATACATACACGACACAGGGCAGTGCAGCTTGCATTTAAAAAAAACCTTTTACACTGGTGTAGGCTGGAACTACGACTGATTTATTACAAATATTTATTGGATGTCTCCATCCCTGTAGTTTCCATGTAACTTGTTGGAGAGGTTTATAATATGCATAAAAATTCATGTTAGAGCAAAAAAAATCTTAAAATTCTTGAACTGGACATCCCTGAATAAAGTAGTATGCACTATAATGGTGTATATTTTTCCACAAAAATTCCTGCTATCAATAACCTCATTCATCTCCTGAAACTTCCTTAAATATTCCAAAGTCTGAAACCTTTTTCTTTCTAAGGCAGGGCTCCTAAGAACCATTAACCACTGCTAAGAATTTAGACAAATAAAAAACAGACATGGTTTTGTGCTTTATATTCTCTATGGGTTAATTTTACGATCATCTTTGACCTAGAACAATGAGACTTCGCTCCTTTTTGGATAATTTGGCAATAGCATAATAGAAACAGAAATAATTGTAGAGAAAACAGACAATGAGAGTAGGACTAGGTTTTGCTTTTGTTAAGCATCTTATCTGAACTTTAACACATGCTGTTCTATTTATTCAGAATATATATTTTACTTATTTCCTTAATTACATTCCAGTGAAACAACCCTGATTACATTTAATTTATTTTTCTAGTATGAAAGCAGGAAAAAAAAATGGAAAAAAAATTTAAAAGAATTGATGAAATTGTATAATTGATGCCTTTAAGGCTTGTTTCCATATGTTATAATTTCTTTTTCAAGTACACAATGTATTTGGAAATGTATAAAATTCAAAATTAAATAAGCCATATGAACCTCTGCATAAGACAGTACAAATTACCTGAATTTCATAGATTCTAAACTATAGAAAGACATTTGATCTTGATCCAGCACCTTCAAATCATAAAAAATTAATTAATTATTTTTTCTTATGAAAATATGTCCTTTTTTTCCCTAGTCTGACTAGGTTCTGCCTCCAGCGATTTTGCTTCATTATATTTTCTTTTCCTACATCCAAATTAGGGTTACCTGCTCTCAGAAATAAACTCCATGGGTTGGTAGTTCAAGGCCAAGATAAATATACCTCTTAATACAATGAAAGTAGAATTTGCCAAGTTTTTCATTTGAAGGCAATTTTTCTGTCTCTCATATTACTTTTTTATATCGCTGACATTTTTTAATAAATTCGAGTTATCCAGGCCCCTTTTTTATGATTGATGTCAAACCTGAAATAATTTTATCAGTAAATTTCTGGGTTTGTCACAGACATTTCCACAGGAAGTAGCTTCCCTTTCAAATGTGACCATTCAGATGTGTTCACCTGCTAACCTGACGTGGAACACTATCAGCTAGTTTTGAAAGTCTTTCATCAATGCTTTGCTACACTGTTTTTTATCTTTACCTATTGGAGTGGGATTTTTTTCCTAGATATTTGAGGTCACATTTTGGCAGTATTAAAAAATTATTATTCTACAAATTTGTACTTAAACTGTAGATAAAAATAACATGAGGGCAGGAATAGATTCCCATGGAACTCTATTAACATTATCCCTCTTTCTCCTTAAAATTACCACTGTGATCTAACATTAAACTACTTTTAAAATGATAAATAAGGTTTTCACTGATACTATATGATGTTAATTTAATTCAGCCTGTTATGCAGGATTAGGTAAAATGCCCCATAGAAGCCTACTCTACAAACCAGTTACTTTTATATATCAACCTTGAAAAAACAATTTGAGCTGATACGAGTTTGATTTTTTCAGTTGTTCCCAGAAACTATGCTGAATGGAGTGTGGTTATCCTTTAAGGCTGTGCCAGTAGCATCTCCACTCAATCTGTCTGTGAAATGGCGTAAGAAATTGACAAGTAATTGACTCTTGACTACTTGGCCTGTTAAATATTAGTAAATAAGGACCAGCAAATGTTCTCCTATCAGACCTGAAGGCACTGAAATTAGTGACAGGTGAGTTACTGATTGTGGTTTCCAGCCTCTTGAAGATAGCAAATATGTCACCAATTTTTGGAAGCATTCCAAGGTAGACCACAGCATCTTCCACCTGCATACCACAGGACCATGATGCTCGCCTTTGTTTTTTCTGGGAAAAATGGTAAGAGTTAGTGGAAAAAATAGAACTAGTGTCTTCTTTAGAGACAGAACTCACAAATCTATGGGTGTTCTTTGAAAGAAGCAATGAGCCTGTGCACAAAGGTTGATATGACGTCCTTTGATTTCCAAAGGCAATCAACACAATCCCTCAGCAAAGGCTCTTAAAGAAACTAAGCTGCCATAAGATAAGAGAGCCAGTCTCCACATGGATAAATAACTTATTAAAAGATAAGAAACAAAGCACCGAAATAAATTATTATTTTTTTTTTTTTTAAGCAAAGACGACAGGAGTATGCCCTGGAGGTTCTTTGCTCAATATCAAGGAAATAGTCAGATGACAAAGCTTGTTGGTACTAGCAGATACTACGGAGTGCTAAAGGTGAAGGCTGACTGCTCAGCCTCAGCAGCAGAACTGAAGATGCAGCTTAATGTAGAAAAATGTAAGCCTTGGATCTGGAAATACGCCATCTTCAATATGCATGGATGGGCTCTACACTGTCCATTAGCACTCAGGACTCACATTTTGGGTTTATGAGAGATTGTTCTTCTAAATGTAAGTTCATTTTTCATGAACACCAGGGGGAAAAAAGTGAGTTTTCAGAATTAAGAAAGGAAAAGTTATTTTTTCTTGTCTGAACGGTGGTATGTGAACAGGTTAAAATAGTAGATTTGGATCCAGTCTCTTTCTACTTTAGTAGGTAGATGTGATCTTGAGGTGAGATAACTTGTTTCTGCATCACACTCCTTGCATATAAAATTTTGCTTTTGATCTTTCAGTGGGATAATGAGTCCAGAAAAATACCTATCAGAAGGATAGCATACAAATATGCATTAAAAAAAAATAAAATCTGCCTAAAAAAAAAAAAAATCTGCCATAGTGGGTGCATACTAAGAAGAAACACCTTTAGCTAGAATAAATAATGACTAAACAAACAAGTAATGTATAAAAAAACCCTTCTCTTGTGATTTGATCTTTGTGGGAAGAGTTGAACAAGAAATGCAGTTGGGAAAAAAGCACAGAGACAAAATTAAGAAACAAAATGAAACATTTAGGTTTTTTTGCTGTATCTGTGCCACTCCCCGGAATAGAGAAATAGGAAATTACTTGCAAATACCAAACTGCTTAATGCACCAGAGAATACAGTGTTAGGAAAGCAATATTCCATTTGTGGAAGACAGATAAAACATTCAAAGAGTAAAAATATTTATATTTTCTTATTCTAGAACACTTTCCACTGTATCCATTAACATCAGATAATCTCTTTCTAAGGACATCAAGGCTCCTCAACAAATAAAATTTTTAAAAATATTCATATCTGTCAAGAATACACTTCACTACTCTAATAATTTTTTCCTATATATTTTCCTAGTTATCTCAAATATTGAGGATAAACTAACATAATCTTTGAGTGTGTTTCTGTTTAGTTAATTAAGACATAAAAATATTTTTAAATGAAAAATACCTGTGTGAATGTGTGAAAACCACACATAACAAAAATATTAGGTTTTTATTTTATTGTATCTCATTAGTTTCCTAGATTCCTGCATATCCTGTGTAAGCTCTGAGAAAATCTTTGAAAATCTTAGTTTCAAAAGAATATCTAAAAATTAACAAAAAACCAACAATGGACCAACCAAATAAATGGTTGATTAATAACCTAGAAAGGTCAATTTAGTTTTTAGAACACATAAATATTAAATTAATAAATAAAAGAGCAGAATGATAGTACTTTCTGCACTTTACTGCATAAACACTTATGAGTAGTTATAACCTGCTTTTGAGTAGGAACCATTCTGTGGATATGTGATTTTTGGAGCCCTTTTACACTGTTCTGAATGTTTTCACAATTTTAAAAACTAACCAGTAAACAAAAAATATGCCTTGCCTGCTTTTTTTTTTTTTTTTTCCTTTGAATGCTACCCACTTAAAAAAGGATGAAACTGAAAAGTTGAGCTTTAAGTATGCAAAACACAACTCTTTGTTGTACGGAATGACAAGAATCTGTAAAGGCTCTTGCAAGGCATCTCTCTAGTCAAACCAAGTAATATTGTTAACATGCAATTTTCTTCCTTCAAGTAATGATTTAGTTTTAATGTCCCTAACCAGGGGTTCTGTCTAGGTATACACCTTCAATGTGTTGTTTCTACATTAATTCCATATCTTGTGTGTTACCAGCTGTGGTCTTGATCTGTGTATGTAAAACACCACTGAGGTTAATCACTGCTGTGCTCTCTGACAAAGCAGGCCTGGGACTGTGCTCATGATCTGGCATGTCTTTTGGCTCTGTGTCTCCTCTGCAGGCTGCCAGCATAAAGCTTAACTCAGTCCATCTATAAATCCCATCTGCTCTGCTAGCAGATGATCTATCGTGGTGCTGGTGGGAAGGATATGGACCTGTCCCAATTGCCCCTCTTTGCAAGGCCAGATAGGATAGCCTAGACCTGACAGCAGAGACAAGAGCCCCTCTAATTAGCATCTCCTTGTACATGGTCCAAGGTGTGTTCTGCAGAAGAAGGCATTCACAAATAGGAGAGGGGATAAATGAAATGTGCAGGCAGCAAATAGGAATGCAAGCTGCTCTTTGAGGCTGTTCCTGCGTTCCCTGTAGTGGCAGCCAGCTTGACTTTGTGTAAATACATCCATGACTGGGTTTAAGACCACTTTGCTTACAGAATGTCTCAGACACCTTTGGGACAGAAGGTTGTGGTTCACAGGGGCAGCTGGTTTCCTTGTGACATACTAGCAGTCAGCAGTGGACAAAATGTGTATGTTTTTCAGTGCTAACAGGCCTCAGAAATGCTCTTGGTTACTCAACTTTGGGCACATTAAAAAAAATTATGGTGTTTTTCCTAAGTTTAATTAAAATAAGGGGGTGGAAGGTAAAATGTACTCTGCAACCTGGAGCCAGGGATCACAACCTAATATGTAATGGCTACATTTAATGAGCATTCTGTGAGTAGTTTAGTTATGAATAAACATAAGGGTTTTGGCTATGGTTATAGATTTATTTTCACCTTTGCATACAGTGTAGGTCAGGAAATATTTGAGGGATAGGTTTTCTCTGCAAGACAAGCTCTGAAACTTGAGCTTTTAAAAATACAAAAAAAAATTTACCATTTTGTTACTGGATTATTGCTGTAAATACTGCTCACCCTGTAGACCAGATTGCACTATTGTAAATCCCAGCAAAAAATCTTTGCTACTGTTAATCTGCTCATAGGTATAGTTTTGACTCCCCATACATAAAACAGAACACGATTTTGTCATAAGAAAAGTTACTTTATGTTTGTACAAGATGTAGGTAATCCATATAAGCTACCTGTATTTATATCCACAGGACACGGGTATGAACATTTATTCACCAGAAACTGAGGGAAAAAAGGGTAAGCAGCCAGGACCTTGCCTTATATTATAAGAGAAAACCGTACGTGACTGTTCTCTACTGGGCAAAAGGGAATCTTACCATGGACATTATTGCACCAGGTTTTCAGATACTAGTGGCTGGTTCAAGAGACCAAGAATCAGCAAAATGGGTACTTTTTACCATTCCTTAGTTGTTTTTCATTTTCATTCAGAGAAAAATGGCTTTTTTTACAGTAAAAACTTGGAAGTGAAAGATGATTGTCCCTAAATTGAAAATTACCATGCTTACATTTTGCCTAAATATAATAACAAAAATATCTTGTTTGGGAAATTATTTTGTGGTCCTTCATAGGAACAATGCAGAGGTACTTAGTTTTATCCTTCTATTCCTCTTTTATTTGTATTTGTAATTGTGCTTTCCATTTTGCATTGAGAATAATTTTGTATCTATCTTCTCTTGGTGTCATGATAAACTACAGGAGATAAATATTGGATGAAAATTTAGATTTATATAGAAGAAAGAAATAAATAATCCCAGAGAGATTAATGTTTTTTTATTTTATACATTTAATGTATTAAATTTTTTAAAAAAATTAGTACTTCCCTTTTTTTTTCCAAAGATATCTCTTTTTCAGATAGAATGGGCATTTGACTACAGTAATTTTGGCTGGGATTTGTTTGTAGTAGTAACGGGACACACACACACAAAACTAAAAATTTTGTCATTCTATAATTTTGTCAAAAAATTATTTGCTGATGTGCCATGTAAGGGAAAATATTTACATGTATAAAATACTCAGACTTACATTAGCTATATAATTTTTGAATGCAACACCTTATGAGAAGTTTCACACTATGAGAGTAAGCCTAGAGAGAAGGGAAGAGGACTGGGTTTGGCAAACTGATGGTATGAACAAATGAAAGGTATTTTCTTAGTTTATTCACTGCTGACTTGTCTATTAAATGGAGACATGATGAGTAAAAAGATCAGGCATCCAAAGAAAGATGAAAAGCCTGGAAGCCTGAAGTATTTTATCTGTAGCTTAGACTCAGCAGACGCAAGTAGAGTCTCCATCAAAAGGTCACTAGCCATGGAGAAGTCTGGAGTGATCTGCAGTTGTATATCACAGTGAGTCTTCTGCCTGACTCCATAACTTCATTTAGTTCCTCAATCCAGGATCAGAATGAACTTCATGGATACCAAACTACCTTGCAAAAGCTTCTGGAAAGCAAACTTTTTTCTTGTGCTTCCTGTTGAAACAACAGAAAGTCCTCTTTTCTTCCTCACATTCGACAGGAATTTCAAGTAAATTCCAAATATTTCAATATAAATTCAAAGATGGGTCATGAAAAAAGACCTTTTTATGTTAACTTTTTTTGGGGGGAGGGGGGTTGTTTGTTTGCTTGTTTGGTTGTTTTTCATAAAGATGAATACATTTTCCCAGGGTTGCCTGCAATAAACAAAAGCTTTTAATATCGGAGAGTCATGGAACCATAGAATGGTTTGGGTTGAAAGGTGCTGCAGCTGGGTTCTGGGTGGTGTGATGCTGCTACCTTCTGAGAACATCTCTGCAGGGAAGAGCCACTCAGTGATGCCACACACACACACACACAAACACACACTCACACACCAGATAGCTCCAAATACGAGCTGGTGGCAAGGAGCCAGGAAGGGTTCCCGTACGGTATTCCACGTGGTGGCTTATTGCTGCCACACACATGTGAAGGGAGGCAGTGAACAAGAACTAAGGGTGATGGAGGGTCCAGGTTTAAGTAGGAGGGCCAATAGGGGAGGGGAGAGCTTCAGAACCAATGGTTTGAGGGCAGTGCATAGGCAGGGTTAGGGTATGGGAGCCAGTGGGGATATAGAGGGAGGTGGCTGAGGAACAGGGGCCTGTGGAGGGAGTAGGGAAAGGGGAGCATTCTGAAACAGGGATGGCGGGGACCAACAGGGCCCACTGGGGAAATAGAGCTGGGGTGCATTAACATAACAGAACAGGGTATCTCTGGGAGAAGCCTCTTCCTGTCACCCTATCCTATGGAGTGTTTTCAGGGACCAACCTTCCAGGAGGCTCCCACAGAAAGGGGCCATAAAAACTATCTAGTTCTTATGCCCATGTCACAGGCACAGGGGAGACACTTTTCACTAGACCAGGTTGCTCAGACTCTTATTTAACCTGGCTTTGAACACTTCCAAGGACATTTCTCTGGGCAGCCTGTCCCAGCGCCTCACGACCCTCACAATAAAGAATTTTTTCCTTATACCTGAGCCAAACTACTCTCTTTCAGTTTGAAGCCATAACCCCTTTCACTGCATACTCCTGTAGACAGGCCCTCTCTTGTCTTTCTTGTAGGCCCTTTTTAGGCATGGGAAAATGCTCTAAGGTCTCCCCAGAGCCTTCTCTTTTCAAGACCTGGCAACCTCAACTCTCCCAGCCTGTCCTTCAGTCATTTCACTTGTTCCTTTCCTGCAGTTTCAATGACCTCTTGAAGACAGTTTGACCTCATCAGCACAGTTAACAACTGCATTTATGAATAACATCTACTCCAGTAATGCAGGCTGAATATTTGACACATGCAGATAAGAAGCACAACTGGTAACTTTAGAGGAAAGAAAGAGCACTGAGGGTCAGAACTAAAGATCTGTGTTAAGACCAAGCTACTAAAGGGCAGCAACTAAGCTTCAGATAAGAGTGATAACATTTCATGGAAGAATTAATAAATTGATTTCTAAGTTGTTGAATGAATTGACAAACCCTCTGAATATTTTCAATCATCTTTTGGAAGAGTATTCTAAACCATACAGATGAATTTTTATAAATACACATATATTATGAAAAAGGAGAAATTCTTACTGTATTTCGTCCATGTAATGAGTAAGAAATTATTCCATAGTAAATCTGTGGGACCCTGGAGTGAAGTGTCACACTTTAATTTGGATCTTTGACATCAAAAAATTAGCTCCCTAGAGCTTGCAAAAATCAAAGATCCCTTAAATAACCAGAAATAATTTTAGGGGCCATTGGACTTACAGTACTAAATGGTCTATCAAATAATAAAGATCTTCAATTTATTTTCTTTACAGCTGTAAAGGGTAGTAGTTTTGTTCTTGTGTTTTGTTCCTTTGTTTTTTTCCATCACAGACAAATAAATACTAGAAGGAGAGCTACATATGCATTATTATGTATTCTTTTATATTCCAAATTTTTCTTGGTTTTTTTTTTTTTTTTTAACTCATCCTCATTGTGTTTATCTCAGTTGATAAATCTAAGTTACTTTTTTTGCCAAGCTGAGTTTTTTAATAGGACAAAATTCAAGACAATATGCTAATAGTGATTTTTGAATTTTTTTATCACTTGCTAAAAGACACTGTGTCCTCTACTGTTTCATAGGAACTAGACAAATGCTGGCACAGTTGTGCAGATAGGAAATAAAACAGCTGAAGAGTTTTAGGCCACTGATTTTTATAGCATTCCAAAGGCAATTAAAACCCATAATTAAAATGCACGATGAGGGTCCATCATATTGTGCTCTTTCTCACAGGTAATTATTTATCGGTCAGCTGTGGCAAATTTTGCCAACATCACCTTCACTCTCATTTATGACACATACTTCCCAATCAACTCAATTTTATGGTCTTAAATAGATACGTTCTTCCCTGTATTTATTTTGAGGAAAGCTCCTATAAGAAAACGTAGTGAAGTGCATTTGATGCTGCTAATTTTGAACCAGAGATGATAATTTCACATCAAAGCCTGCCTCTCCCCTAAAGCCCCCTCCCCAAAAATCAGCCCCCCCCAAAAAAAACTCAACAAAATTTCAAAATACAACAGCTTTTGTGCTTTTTACAAATAAGTGAAAAAAGCTACTAACTGGTTTCCCCATGAGTCCATTGCAAATTTTCACTTTGCAGGCTATCTTCTGGTTTGTCCAGGATATCAAGCTCCACTGACATTTAGAGTATGCTGCAAGACAGATTTACTCAGACTTATTCAGAAAGGGGCAAAGGTGGTAGAATTGGCTCTTCAGGTATCCACTCTGCTTTTCAGTTAATGTTGTCTCTCTATATATAATTATATTTTCAGTATAGGAATAAAATTTCTCAACCACAACTTTGTTGTACCCTAATCATGCAGATGATCAACATAATGAAATCTAGCTTCTATCAGGTTGAGTCTCAGAGAAGGCTTGGATTCCATGCACAGTGCATTTGGGTAGTGCTTGGGCTCCATTACTTTCCCTGGATCTTTTACTATGTGGTGAGGTAAAAAACCTCCCAGGACAAATGGCAGGAAACTCAATAGTACATCAGAGTCCAGCCCTATCATACATATTCAAGCAGGAATACTTTTTCCCATCTGAACACACCCCTACCATTCCTCACAGAGCTGAATATTTGACTTGTGAACACTCATACGGGTCACACTGGGGAACTTCCTGTGAATTTTCACTTGAATTCCAGACCCTTCTTTGGTCAGGGTCACGGGTGATGGGAATGCCATAAGACACCACCATCTCTGATTTTTCATAACACTAATTGCACTAAGTGTCTCAGTTTAGGCAGCGATAGTTAAAATAACCCCAGCAGGTACCCATGTCCCACATAAACATTCTCAGCTCTGAGATGTACCAGGTTTCCTTAAATTCAGCTGCTCAACTGTGGTTCAATTTATTATATGGGAACAGTTCATAAGGGCAGTTTTTAATTTATCCCTATGGCTCCTCACTTTCCATTGTCTCTCCATTAGGTAGTTTCAGCTGCTGGTTCTTACAGTCCAATTTTTTCCATTTCCCATTCTACCCTTCCCCTGTGTGGGCCTTGGAGTCCCCTTGCAGAGAATGTGTGGAGGCAAGGATTTGTTTCACAGACCAGGCCCACTCATAATTTTTTTGATGAATTTGGCATGGAGTTCCTGAGTTATTGCAGATTTGTATACACTCTCAGGCTAAATTTGATTGAGATAAAATTTTGCATCCATATAATAAAAGTAAAAGCTTTTCCCATACAATTTTTTTTCACAGTAAAAAGACAAAATAACCTTGGCAAAAATCAAACTAACACTACTAATTTTTTGACAAAAAAACTAAATAGTTTGACTAATATTTGGTCTCTCTAGCCACATGCAATGAAAACACAAACAAATAAAAAACATGAATAAACTGGTAATACAGGCAATTTGGTGACAATATAAATTTTTACACAGCTCCATCTTATCTGTTGATAAGTTCCTGTAAGGACAAAAGTGAAAATTTGGCCCACTACAGACCAATTATTAAAAAGAAGGAAAGATCCATTGAGTGTTGATTTGATGGTCTTGTATCTACCACAAAGGTAAAAGGACCTAAGGGAAAAACAATTATCATATCTTGGCTGTTTGTGAGCTTTCTCATGTAAATAAGCCATTAACTGTTTCGTCTCTCACAAATACATGTAGCACATACTTACTATCTTGCTTAGATAGTAAATGGGGTTATAAAGTGGAACTTTAAATCAGTAAATAAAGCATATCAGTAAATAAAGAGTAAGGTCTGCAACTTAGTAGTAAACTTATACAAATGAGCTCTAGTGAAATCTAGATTAAGGAAAAAGAAAACTTCAACATTGTGCTTCCCTGCTGAGGGCTTTAGGAAACAGAAGCCAAATATTTTTTTTACTATAACCCAGATTGTTTCCATGCCTCCTCTATGCTGTAACATCCCATTATCACAACATTTAAAACATTGCAAATCCATATATTTGGTAATATTGTCACATCACATTTGAACCATTATTGCAGAAAAGTGCATTGCAGAAAGGAACATTGGAAAATATCCTTTTTATGTGCAGATGGTGTCACTTTCTGATAGGACCTCCATGCCTTTACCTTCCCTTCTCTGATCAGTACAGACCAACATTAGTCTTACTCTCCACCAGGGTGGTTTTCAACTGTGTTAGTCATCTTTTCATCTTCTACATTATTATTTCTTGCAGCTTGGTTTTTTTTCATCACTTTGAAATTCATCATTGATTGTAATGAATCTTAGATGAGTTTTCTTTCTCTTTTTCAAAAAGAAAAAAAAGAAAAGAAAAGAAAAAAAAAAGCTTTCTGACCTTAAGAGTAGTTTTTTGAATTTTTTTTTTCCGCTTTGGTAGAAAAAATTAAGTATTATTACTTCCCCTCCAAAAAAAAAAAAAAAAAGGTTAGATTCTTTTGTCTCCTTGATTATCTGTGTAGAATATTTAGTTTGAATGCTCTGTAATAGTGTAAAAATGAGTCAGAAATGAGGCAGAAATGACCTTACCAGCCTTCCAAGATGCTATTCATTCAGGCATTCTAATCTTGATTTGTTAAAGACTGGTAGGCACATAATGTGCAAAACAGTTAAAGGTCTTCTGTGATCATGTTCAGAATAACGTTCTTGCTTACCCTGCTTACAGATTTAACTCGGAAATAAAACAGATGACAAAAATGCCGCCTTACCTAATACACTCCATGAATATCTCTTTAGGATCTAAATGGTTATAGCGGTAACTATTCAGAGTTTCTTACACAATGAGTGAAACTCAAAAGCTCAAGTACCTTCTGAGATACACACCTGAGAGAAAATAAATTTTTATCACATGGTTGAAGGATTTAGAAATAAATCCTATCACTGTTGAGAGGTTTTGTCGAAGAAATATTACTATTTTACCTAACTATATATATAATTCTTTCCTTTATCCTATCCTCTGTCTGTGCCCTAGGTTACAATGTAAGATGTGCCCAAAAGTATGTATTCTATCACCATCTTCATGAGCTATTAAAACCAGGTGAGGCAGCGCTCCCTTCCTGCACTTCCTCTGGACTATCTCCTGTTAATGGGCCCATCAGTGCCTTGCCTCATGACTCAGAGATAACTCCCTCTGTACTATCTCCTGTTAATGGCCCATCAGTGCCTTGCCTCATGACTCACCATCCCATTGTGAGATGCTCTGCCCAGAGGGAGGAACCAGGCATTCCATCCTGGATATAATCTAAGATTTTAAACACCATAGCAGCCTTTCCACTGGATTCCAGAGGACAAGAGCTACATACCTACCACTGGACCTTCCGAGGAAGACCGAACCTTTCTCCAGGATCACTGCTCCAACAGAACCACATCCATCACTTCAGGAGGACTGCAGCCACCATCTTATCGGACTGCCACTGCTGCCCTGACTAACAGGGTGTCAGCTCGTATTCTGACTCTGTCACTTGGTACCAGTGGTTTTCTCTTTGTTTTTTATTTATTATTAAAGAACTTATTCTTATTCCCCATATCTTTGCCTGAAAGCTCCTTAATTTCAAAATTATAATAATTTGGGGGGAAGGAGGTTGCATCTTCCTTTCAAAGGGGTGTTACTGCCTTCCTTAGCAGGCACCTGTCTTTCAAACCAAGAGAGCCTGAAAAAGGAAAAACAAACCCAACAAAACAGAAATACCATGTCTAAATGAGTACATCAATGGTTTTCTAGCATTAAAGAACTGTGTCTTGTTCTGAGACCATGGTAATAATAATAACAATGATAAACTATGGTTATGATTTGGCTAATAAGAATGAAGGAGTGGGATCTTAGATTAAAAGAAATGAAATATGTGAAGGGCAGAAGTAGTGTACCTTTTCTAAAATATCATACGAGCTTGGGGAAGAGAAGGACAAGAAGAAGCATAAAAGTAAAAAAAAAATAATATTAATCATTATGACATTTTTTAAATGATCATGGCAGACATAGGAGGAAGGCTGGGGGTGGGATGAGAGTGAGAAGCGGAATGAATTTCTGGAGTATCTATTTGTTCACTTGGAGCCTCAAGAGCTTTTTAGGGCTTTTTTCCCCACCAGTTTCAAAATCTCTTCCTTTCTGTATGCTGGGCCCCTCTTTCAAAAAGGAGTCAGCACCTTAGCTGTTACTAACACTGCTGAAACCAACGTGAATGGCAAATTATTTCAGCTGCAAAGGAGAAATATTTTGCAATGTTAAAACCTTTACCAGTATCCTAAAGTGTAAAAATCTGCCTCAGTTTTAGAACGTGAAATATGCCAGAACAAAGTATCATAGTTGCACAATGAACTGAAACCTACAAAGTTCTCATATGTACTTTCTGTTTGCGTATTTAAACATAAGTGTGACTCTGTGTGTAAATATTGCAATCAGGGAAGGTTCTTGCCATAAAAATAATGGAGTTCAGATTCACCAGAACTTGAATCCCCAGAAAAATCTTATTTCTCTCAAATGCTATGCAAGCATGGAGTCCAGGTCCATGAAATACCAGTATAAAGTATATATCACCAGCAGAAGTATACTGTGCTTGTGGATATGCCCCAACAGCTAGGAAGCTTTAGAGACAAAAGTAATTACAGCACATACATAATTTTAGGTATTTCAAAATTCTAGTTATTTCACTTAAAGACAAGCAGGTGTTTCAATAACTAAATGTGATAGCCTAAAGCTGAAAAACATTTGATAAAACACGAGGTCATTCAAGGGCAACTACAAATGGCTGAAATTGTTTTTCTTGCTTCAAATTAATATTATTTCTGCAGGTGTGACCATGACCAGCACAATTTCTGTTCTGCAAGACTGCAATAGCAGATACAGAAATAGATCTCAACAGTTTTGTGTTCTATTAGCCTTCAAATTCATCATATACAAACAAGAATGGAAATATATCTGATTGTGTCAGCCTCCAGTCACTCTGAACTGCATGTCAGAGTGATGTAACGTATTTTTCTATTACATATTTGTTCTGCTTTGTCCCACCAGGATGCTTGGGTTAATAGATGTGTTCCTTTTTAAATGGACTCAGTTGGTAAGCCAGAACTTTGAGTAACACTGTCTTTTGCATGTCACCTTTTAACACTTACATCATTTCCCTCTGAGCTCTCCTTTCATTCCTCTTATCACCTTAGCAAATGCAAATGAAGTAATTATCTAGTTAAATTCTGAACAGGAATTATTCATTTGAGAAATCGTTACTTTGTAGTGCTAAGGAAGCATTTTTTACCCCCACCTTTGGCACTTTACAATAAACTCATTCTGATCTAAATTGATTGCTCTGGGATTATCTTGGAGTCATTAAAATAATGCTGTATTGACTTTCACTAATGTCTTTAATTAGCAATTTAAAATTCCAACATTTTGAATTAAATATGCACAGGTATCGCTCATTTTAGCTGAATATAATTTTGATATGGCTTTGATTCAGATTTTATTTTGAATATTATATAATTGGTCTCGGAACCAATTATGGTTTTTTCTAGAGTAAAGGTGATGGCAGCAAGGAGAGAGGGGAGAATCCCGTGAGTGTTGAGATAGGGAAACAAAGAGATGAGCAGTAAGTCTTCCAAGAGTGACTTACCTACAAATGTCTTGCAAATTACAACTCCAAACAATTCATTAAACTCTGTGGTACACCATAGATTTCAGGTTGATTTTCCATCAATTTCATGTCTATACACATAGCATCTGAAGGTGAGAATATTCTTTTCATATGCAAGAAGATCTGATGCTTTAAGTAAAGATCTTGTAAAATTTTACATGAAGAGCTGATTTGGCTACAGTTAGTAGTGAAATTGGTGTGTGTGATTTCAGGTCCTTAGATTGATCTAGGGAATATATTTATGGTTTGAATCTTTGTTTTGTTAACCTAGCAGATAAAAAATATCCTAGAATCTTTTGTGATGGCTTTCTCTTAAATCTTAAATTTGCAGAGAAGGTTAATCCTATTAGAGTCAGATCTTCTCCTTATCTACTTCCATAGCACTTTTCGTATTTAATCTTTGTGTGAGAACATAAAGTATGCCATGGAAACATCACATTATTCTATGATTTCTTCACATCCTTTGAAACACCCACATTTCATGGGTTCTTCTGCTGATGCCTTGGGTTTTAACTTTTATATATTTCAGATTCTGTACTGCCTAGTGTGTAACTCTGAAGTTTTTTAGTCTGTTACCTTCTGCTCTCTCAAACCTCTTGTCCCGGTTTGAGACAAANGCCTTCCAAGGACAATCAGACTAGGCCCAAAAAGTATAAAACAAAAACCTCTGGGACGGGGGCAAGCTTGGGGAAATTACATAATTAACTGAAGCTTTAATTGAGAATTAACCCTGATATGCAAATGAATCAAACTTATAAAAGTGCGAAGAACTTGTGACCTGTTGTCCATCTTGGGATCCAGCTTGGCAGGATCTATTGGATCCTTTGCAGGAGCCTCTGGACTCCCTAGGGTGTACTATTGAAGGCCCTTCAGATAAATACCTACATTTATTCCCTTATTCCTGTCTAGTGTCTGGTTTTTAGATAGCCACTTCAGACGTCACTGCTACCTCTGAAACTAGAGATGTTTTAATTCCTTTCTGGACCTCAGTAGCTGTCTGGATGTAGTCCTGGGCAGCTGGGTCACTGTGGCCCTGCCAGCACAGGGAAGTTGAAACATTATCTCCAGTGGTCCCTTACAACCTCAACCATTCTGTGATTTGCAAACCCAGTAGTGTTTGAGGAAGAATTTGGAGGTGGCCATGTTGCTGTTATGTGGTCGTGATGGACCCTATCTAGGGGCCTGATCCACAAAAAAGGATTTGAAGATTCACAAATCTTCAAATTCAGAAGGCTTAGGATTTATTGTTTCATGGAAGAATAACAAGCAAGGTGCAAAAGCAAAGAGCAAAAAGCTTTTCTCTCTCTCCAGCCATGTTAGCTGAGAGATTGTCTGTCTCTGTCTGTCTGTGAACAGAACAGTGTGGTACATAGTGTGAAAACAAAGATAGAGTATTTAATTGGCCAAGCAAACACTCTTTTTCAAAACTTCTTTTCATGTTTACATTCTTTATAAAAAACCTTCCTGAGAACACGAAATGTTTACAGAATTGTTCTCTTTAGAAAGTAAGAAGTTTTACAACTTGAGAAGTGTGGTAGTGTGGAAAGTTCTGTTCATTAAGTTGACGGTGAAGTTCTTGTTTCCCCTATTTGAAGCTGTAATGGTTTGTTCTGTTTCCCCCATGNAAACATTATCTCCAGAGGTCCCTTACAACCTCAACCATTCTGTGATTTGTAAACCCAGTAGTATTTGAGGAAAAATTTGGAGGTGGCCATTTTGCTGTTATGTGGTCGTGATGGACCCTATCTAGGGGCCTGATCCACAAAAAGACTTCAGATTCACAAATCTTCAAATTCAGAAGGCTTAGGATTTATTGTTTCATGGAAGCATAACAAGCAAGCAAGCAAGGTGCAAAAGCAAAGAGCAAAAAGCTTTTCTCTCTCCAGCCATGTTAGCTGAGAGATTGTCTGTCTCTGTCCATGAACAGAGCTGTGTAGTACAAAGTGTGATAATAGACAAAGATCGAGTATTTAATTGGCAAAGCAAACACTCTTTTTCAAAACTTCTTTTCATGTTTACATTCTTTATCAGAAACCTTCCTGAGAACATGAAATGTTTACAGAATTGTTCTCTTTAGAAAATAAGAAGTTTTACAACTTGAGAAGAAAGTGGTTTTTCAGGCTTGCTGCTGGATTTCTCTAAGATCCACTAAATGTCAGCCCTACATTGGTAGATGTAATTAAGATAGTGTTAATTACTATTGAGTTATTTTGTTTGTTTGCTTGTTATACGAATTTATCATAGGTTGAAAAATGGATAACTAACAAAATTACACCACCAGCTGTTTTATAGAGCTCTTCTTTAAGGAAGTGTTTTGGCAATGCGACAATGAATAGCAGTCTCCTGCTTTCTTAGGGCAGTAGCAGCATAAGTTCCATCTCGTAAAAATTGCATTTTCTTAGTGAAAAACACTTAACCAGATGTTCAATATATGTGAAAATGTATGCTTTGGATTTTTAGTGTCTGATGGGTAAAGATTAAAGAGCACTGAGGGTGCAAGATGATGTAGTCAGAGACTATTTAGTCCCAGAGGCCTCTGTGAAAGGTAGTTGAGGTAGTGTCTGTTGCTGTTAATCCAAATTCATTCAAAGTGTTCTGACTCAAAAACTTTGGTAGCAACTTAGAATCATTATATTTATATGATCAAGGAAATTAGCTTTTTAAAAACAGCATGACTACTGCCATGAGAAGAATGAAAAATCAAGGACTTCCACATTTCAAACACTCATACTGAAAATCACAGTAATTTAAAAAAGGCCTTTTCCTCAGAATATTGCTACTATTAAATGTAAAGAAGATTTGTGAATAAGATCCATTGAACAAGAAAACTTATCTCTACTCCCTTCCCCTTTTGGATTGACTTAATGGCTAAAATAATCTATTCATGCATAAATATACTACCAAAAAGTGGTTTGTAAAAGGCTTGTTTTAGTAGAGATCCAGTGACATGAATTATTTGAATAAGCTGCAAATTTTAAAGTTAATATTTTATTGTGTCTTTTTTTTTTTTTAACACCAACAGGAAATTGAATAGGTTAGTTTAATTGTCTGAACAAATCAACTGCTAATCTTTAACTTGTGTTGGACATAATTTGTTAGTGCTACTGCACTTTAAATTAAAGTTGGGCCGAAGATGTGTTTCTGTTAATCAAAAGCATTTATATAACCTGTCTACATGCATTTGTGTAGCTCAAGAACCTGACAGATGTTGACGCAGAAAATTTGGGAAGGCAGGATGTATTCCTCCCCTTACATTACACTCGAGGTTTCAATAACTAATACTTCTCAACTGGCTTTTAAAAGCCATTAATGGCTTTTCATAACCTCCTTATAGACTGCAATCTGCACATGGAGGGTCAACAGGTTAACGAAGGTTAGGAATGAAATGAGAAAAAAGAGGCTGACACATCTCACTTCTGCTGTGAAATTACAAAAGACTGGAAGTGTTCATTATTTGAACGTTCACTCAAGCTGAGAAAATCATGGAGTAGAAGAGAGCTCTGGAGAGAAGGGAAGCTCAGTTTTCTACTGTCTATGGTCTTATGGAGGCTACTTACTTGTTTTCAAAAAGGGAGAAAGAAATACTTTCTTTCATACCTTCTTCCACATTTCTGCCTTTACTCCCCCCAGTTGCTGTCTTTGCATAATGGAGTGAGAAATAAATGGAGTAGTGGAGGTAACTGTTTCATCAGATGTGTTTTTCATTGTAACAAATTTAAATTCCAGAATAAGAAATTGTTGTTTTTTTAGGTTTTTTTTCTATTATATTCAGAAGTGTGCATAAATCTTAGAAGCAAAGTCTTAAAGTGAGTACGGGGATGTGAAGCATAGCTTTGACACATCTTGTGAGCCTTAGCGGATGCTAACAATCTGACCAACTATATAAAAAGGCGGTTAGAATTTGAAGTTTCAAAATTGAATTAGAATTTTGAATTTAGAGATAGAACTGCATTAACAAAAACGTTCTTCTGTCCTTTGAACTTATTTTTTTGAAATTTCAAGTGCCCTAATCTTAGTGGGCATAACCTTAGTGGGCATATAAATCAAAATATTGAACTTCATTGTGATTTTATCTGAAACATAAGAGAAAAGAAATGTCATTAAAATAATTTTTTAGAATTTATTCAGAAGATTTTTTTAATTACTGGGTTATACTTCAAACAATAACTTAAAATTTTAAACATTTTTAATATGGAGAACTCGAATGATTTTTTTTCTACCTTATTAAGCTACATAAAGGTTTTCTTAAGAAAAGTCTAGACATAGGATTGACATTACTTATTTGAATGGATTGATATTTTCTGACATAATACATTATTTTGGGCAGACAGAAAAGATCCAGTCCTCATTCTTTTACATTTACAGTGTTAGCACCAAAGAAAATTAGACAGAGCCTGCTTTTCTTAAGATTGTTGATAATGCTTTTTATTGTTCATATTAACAAAATAACAAAGAATACCAAATCTGGATCAGTAATTCAGTGGATTGTTACTGTAGATTTATGCCATTACCATCAAACACAATCCATGTTGCCTTCAAAAATTCAACTTTATTCATAAAATAAGAAATTGCCAGAATGCTTTTTTGGGTGGGTTTTTTTTTGGTTTGATTTGGGTTTTTTTTTAAATGGTAACAGTTCTGAGAACCTGAATGCATTGGTCAACTGTATTTGACCATTGTCTGACTTTGTCCGTAGACATCCTTTTGTTGTAGGCAGCTAAGAATGCTTACATAAATTAAAATTATTACTATAACTTGAAATGAAGTAGGTGCTATTGATTCAAGGGACATCAAAATTCTCCCCAGCTCCATGGTAAATGTAGAAAGAATTTTAAATTCTAATACATCCTTTGTTTTTCATAGAAGTCAAAGGACGAAATCAAGGTTAACCTCAACAATGATATTTCAAATTGTGTCTTTATGAGCCCAGGAGTCTGTTCCATTCTTTCTTACCCACTCACTCTCTAATTTCCAAGGGAATCGTTACTTATTTAGACTGAGATTCTCACTGTTGGTTGATAGCAGAGGAGATTGATCAATACCGATTTTTATTACTATGTTTTTGAGGTAAAGGTAAGATTCATTTATTGCAGTTAAGAAGTTATCAACTATCAAACAGAAATTGGATTTTGGAAACTAACACCACATGAAAATAGTATTTTATGAATAATCTATATTTCATCCAGTCATCCGAAAAGTTTAAATATGTGAATATGCATTGTTGAATTCTATTTCAAAGGTAAATTTAATTGATAGATTCTGATATCTAAATCACATTGTACATTTTTAATTCCTTACAAATCTGACAATATGGAACTCTACAATCTTAGTCGGATGTAACAGAACCACTGTCTGAGCTCAGAAAAAACTTGGCATTGTTCAGTCATTGCTCATTGGAATGGAAGAGCAGATATTAGAAGCACTCCAGCATCAGCTTCAAAGTCTTAATTAAAAAGAAAAAAGAAGAAAAAAATTACATCCAGAACTCAATATTTTAGGTGTATTCCTCAAATGTTTTTTTAGCTGCAAAAAAAGAAAGATTATTTTTCTGTCCTACTAGAGAGAGACTACTTGCCCATCCCTGCAACAATTTCAACTTCAGATAACCATTTCTATTTCCAGAAAGCACTGTCTCTTGTTTATAAAATATAGCTGTGAGATGGTGATTCACTGATACCTTAGAATCAGCCTACAAAATAACAGTTTCTAAAGGTGATTTTTGCAAGAATGGCATCCAATCATAGCCAGTCACCATTTATTGTCAATGAGGCACTGGATGTCACCAAGTAAATAGAAGCAATTAATTTAAAAATATCTGGTATAAATGGTAACTCATAATGATGATCTCTACAGTTCACTATTACTCTTTGAACTCATATTTCTCCATCTCCTACCAATCACTTTTCCCTTTTAAGTAATTTTTTGAGTTTAAGAAAATGTAAATGTAGAAAGAATTTTAAATCTATAAATTAAAATATACCATTTTCTGATACTTACATGATTAATAAAATGTATTGATTCAAGCACTTCTCTGGTTTCCAATTCCACAGAAGAAGTGGGAGCACTTATCATCCTGACTGCATATCTATACCTTTTTCTTCCATGAATCTGAATTACTGGAAGTAGTTGAAAAATCTGTTACAAATCATCTCTGCACTGCTGGCCAACTTGTGGTTTAAGTTTTTCAGCATTCTATAGTCCTCAGTGCTACTGAGAAATGCTCATAAGGCAAATGACCAGGAGATACTGTGGCATTAAGACAGAAAAAACCTTGGTTTAAGTAGGAAAAAAACAAATAAAAGAATGTTCTGGGTATGTGTGTGATTACCACAAGTCACTTTCTGTGTGTTTCTTTAGTAAAGATGCGGAAGCTGAAAAAGCTTGGGTGCATTTCAAATTAATCTATTTACCTTGAGTTATTTTCTTTCATTTCATTGCTGATCTCACATGGTTTTTTTCATAAAAAGAAATTACCATTTTCATAGACAAGTAGATTCTACGAGATCCACTACAGGGTTTTGCTGTTGATACGCAGTTCATATAGGAAATAAGGATATAGCATGTCATATTAAAACGTGATTTCTCTCCCTTTTCCCTACATTTTTTTTATCAAGAAGAAAATTTAATAGTTTATCCATCCTTCCCCTCTGGAATGATTTGCTGGCACTTCAGGATGAATTCTACACACAGCTTGTCAAAGAACCATTTTGGTTGGCTGTGGTTCATCCATATAAATTGAATACTTCAAAGATTTTTCTCACTTTGACCTGCATCTCAAAATCCCTGCAGGAAACAGCATCATACAAAAAAAAAAAAAAAANAAAAAAAAAAAAAAAAAAAGCAGACTGATCACAGTGAATAATCTTGGACCACACAGAAGGGCTCAGAACTAATGTCTCACTGCTATTTGCTTATCTATACCTGCTAGCTCTCCTGTAGGCCCAGAAGAAGCAAATTTCTGACAGTTTTAATGTAGTATGCAGGCCTTAAAATCCTCGAACTAAAACTTAAGATCAAATTGATGCTGTATGAGCCACCTCTATCAGAATATCTGCAGTAGAAATATACCTCCTACGAGGCAGGCTTGCACCTACAGGGGTATGTGTGCGTGTGTGTGTGATGGCTGTGAGGAAGCAGCTGCTTAATGCAAATGATGCAGCTCTGCAGAAATCTGTGATTCTGCATAATGTAAGAGACAATTCCCATACGGAAAACAGAGTACAGAAGGAGCTTTTTCAAGGTTTTATATAGAACCAGTGATGCTTGAAATATGTGTTTTTAAAAGGTCCCATGGAAAGTGCTAGTTTGACTAAAAATTTTTCAAGAACCAATTTCACATAAAATCCTGTTGTAAAATTACTGGAATAGCATCTGTGCAGTAGCAATTAGAATTATAAGGGTAAAAAGTAAAATATTTCCATTAGCTTGTAAAGGAATGTGTTACAAATATTTTGTGTAACACAAAAAGTCCTAAATTTCATTCCAATTCAACATGAATTTAAATACAAGACAAGAGAGTTTTTCATGGACAGAATTTAATTTTTTTAATGTTTAACTTGTACATGGCTAAAATCTTATTTTTCTGAATATTAAATGAGAAGGATTATATGCAAAAAATGAAATTACTAAAATCTGCCAAGCATAGCAATTTTTAAAAATTATGCCACTAAAATTATTAATGTAAATAGTGTCATTTAAGATACCAGTGGAATTTGTTCCTTAGTAGTACACATTTCTAACCCATCTGATACTGAAGCAGAATTCATGGAATTAGGCAGAAAATTTTCTTTTATTACATCTTCTAAATAATAAAACTTCTGGTGTATGTTTCAAGACTAAGTTTTAAGTCAAATTAGTGTTTGAATTATTTCAGCACTGGTATTTTTTAAGCAAAAAAATTACAGACACAGAGAAAAATAATATTCTACAGTAAGTTTCATTTGAGTATTTTCATAGCAGTTTATTCATTTCTATACAATGAAAAGCAGTTCCAGTATCAATGGGCTTGATTTGAAGTACTGCTTCTCTAAACCTGCTGTAATTTCACTACCACTTATTGTTGTATGTATCACACTTTCATTAGCACAGAAATGGAGGTATAGAGTTTTGGATCAATAATCTTCAGTGAAAAAAACTGTGATTTTTATTGACACAGCTTTAATGAAGTAGCTTTGAAAAATATCGTGTTCAGTCACCTGTCAACATTTTTCTGAGTCCTTTACTTATAAAAATCAGTATAACTCTCTAGGAGCATGTGCTACAAGGGAAAAACCGCCCTTCTATGTTCTGCCATTCTGAGTTTGTGCTTCTAAATTTTATTTTATTTTTAGATATTAAGAAAAGTCCTGAAACCATCCAAAACACTCCAAAGTAGAATTTGAACTATTCAGTTTTAGCTTTTAGAAAGACCAATTTTTTTTTTTTTGGCAAAAACTGTGTGGTTAGATCATCAATTTTCCTATCTATCCATTTAATCACTACATTGTATAATAATATACATGAACATAATTGGAAAATTACCAGGGTCCTGTATTTTCTCCTGCTGGGAAGTTCTATCAGAGGCTAGGGAAAGGAGCAGGAGGAAATATTTTGCTTCATTTGTTGCTGTTCTTTTTTCATTTGCTTTTTTCTTCCTACCTGTTTTGATGGAAGAAAGAACAATGGAGAGGCAAATATAAGTTGGTGAGTGGTTTGAAGGTCATTCCCGTGGTGTTGGAAAAGCCCACTGAAATCATACATTCTGGATTTGTTTAATAAGCTCTAGAAAGACACTGCATAGCTAGATCTCCTCCTGCCCACTGAGATTTCTTTTTCCCAGCTGTCAAGTTCTTCTTCCAGAGCTTTATAATCTTTATTGTCCTAAAGGACTACAACTGTCTTCTTGGTTCAAAGACTTCTATGTTATCTTTAATGTAGCCAGAGCTTGAACTATTAATTGAAATGTCTTTAGGGCACTGCAAAAAATACATGGATAGAAACAACAAAGTCACAATGACATTAGCTTTGAGGCTGCTAACTTCAACAAATCAAATAATTTTAATTATTTCATCTGAAATTTTAACTTTTCCTCTCTTGTGTATGAAAATTAATGTATTTCAATATGATGTAAATGTAAATCCTATTTCTATGACTCTGGAGTTTTTCTCAAAGTCAGTGAGATGACTGTGTGTGTTTGAGTAAAAGTTGATAATTCTTGGCATTTTACTCAGTGACATCTTTAGAACAAGTATATTTCTTAAATAAATTGTGTTATTTTAAACATTATTTTATATTTTTTATATCTTAATCTAAATTAATATGTTTCACGCAAGAAGGAGTCAAAATCCTATCTTTTTTTTTAAGAGTGGAGTGCTTATTTTTTTTTTGGACTATTTAAAAACAATTATTTACATGAGTATATTTGGCGTGTGGCTGGAATTTACACAATTCTGCCAGGGATTAATTTGTCAATTTTGAATTTTATAGTTCTATACAATGGGAAAGCTATACATCAGGTTCTGTCAAGAACTGATCATAGTTGTCACAGCATAACTACTTGAAAATCAACTGACTATAACAAAATATATTAATGATCTCAAAACTGCTAAAAGAAAATAAGATAAAAAAAATCATTTATATAACAGCAAAAACCAGAGTAATGTGTAACATTTCCTCTCTCCCTTTTCTGTTCTTTCTCTTGCTTCCTTTCCTGTTTCTTTCAGACAAAACCAGGTAATTACTCAAGGTAGTGAGTTTTCTGGCTTGGGAACAGATTTTTGTTCTGTGTTTGTACAAGTGCCTTCTGTAATGCTTAGGCCATGATGAGGACTACCAAATACCAGTAAGATGCAACCAGAAAAGTAATTCCATCTGAGCAGAAGTTATGAAGCTTGATTCCTTTAATATTCGTGTTCTGTAGTTAGATTTGTGGTTGTGCATATGAAAGTGAACTTACATGAAATTTTTCCTGTGGTTTGGGCATTTATAATAGCTTTCTTCTGTGTTGATCTCTAAGGCTTAAAAATACTTGAGTCTGCTTAATGTAAAAGACAATTCCTGTGTGGAAAATAGGGTACAGAAAGAGTTTCTCAAGGGTTTGTTTATATAGAACCAGTGATGCTTGAAATACGTGTTTTAAAAAGGTCCCTCGGAAACAGCTGGTTTGACTCATCTTTCTTCCCTTCATTGAAGGCTTTATTAAAAGTCTCTATATGGTTTTCTACTTTTATGCTGCTTACCTGATCATATTGCCTACATCTCTGTTAGACATGATCAAAATTGACTAATAAGTTCAGGGACAAAGTGAAAGAACTATTTTCTTTAGAAACCAGGCCACAGACCTAATGTAATAATGATTTAATAATTATCTTGCTTCCTGTGTTTGCAAAGCAGAGGGATAGAGTTTGTTTTTCTCCTTCAGTCACTAGGAAAATTAAATATTTTTAAGTAAGAAATGACAATATTCATCTAGATCCCACTTCACTGGAATGTAGCCAAGCCTGGGACTTATTTAAGAGTAAACAAGAAGCAAAAATTCTTGAAGCAAAGCAAGCCCATCTTTTTGCTAGCGGGATTTCCTATCATGAACTTGCGTGGATCCTGTCCTGACAAAAAGTGGATGCTGGAAGTCATGGACCTAGAAGAATTATAGTGTGACAGATGTATTGGTTTCTCCCCTTGGCTGGCCTTTGTTCAGTCCTGCCAGTTCCATTTGACCTCGGTATATGTTGCTCCCTTCAGGGACTATACAGCCCTCCCTCCACGCTCACTATCCATTAACATAAATGTTCAGTTTGGCTATCATAGTGATGCAGCACTGATCATTGAAATTTTTCATGCCTCATATTTTCTCCCTGTTTCACAGTTTATGAACTCAGGCTCAAGGAGGCTAAAACCTAACAGTTATTTCACAGGAAACTGGGTATATGGATACTTTTGAGGTTCTGTGTTTACATGTCTAATTTAAGGTATAGTAAACTATGCTCTCTGTCATTAGGCAGGCTTTAAGTAACTTGTGTTGTCAATTTATTCTGTCAGTTCACTCTCTTTAGAAACTAAACTGCCAAACCAAGTAAATCTAACACTTGCTTTTGCATCCTTTATTTCTCTCTTCTGCATCCCCCTGCTATTATTCCCTTTAGTCTGCACATTCAGGCTGTGCTTCTTCCTGCCTTTTGTACAATATGTCATCTACAGTCTGTAATTGTTTATCCTGCCGTTACATACACCACAAGCTTTTACACACAGTGAAATGGTTGTTCTGGGTATAAAAGGAACTGTAAAAAGAAGTGTAAAACTTGTGATGTATAACAGTAGACTGAGTGAAAGGCATATGGATTTTATGTCTCTAAATGCTTATGAAAGGATGGAAGGACAGAGTCTGACTCCTTTCTAGAACATGATTGGAAGAATGGATAAGAAACTCTCATCTGAAGCATGCTATTTGAACAACCCAGAGTAAAATTCCACCCACAGTAAAGCAACTGATACATTTATAAAATACCATGAATGAGATGAAGGCGAAACCTGACCTACGTCATCTAAAGGTTCAATATTTCCATGATGATTCTTCATTTGTAGGAATATTTTGACAATTTTATTGACAACTAAAGTTCAGTAAATATTCAGCAACCTGAGATTACAATGAAAGTCAATCACAACTAGTTTCAAGTCAAACTAGTTGTGCACTGCCTCTCAGAAATGCAGAAGACATCTCAAAGCCAGATGGGAGTGGGGCACCCTGGTGCCACAGGATGGGAGGGTCCTCAGCCTGGGAGCTAAGGGCATTGTCCCAGGCCATGCCACTCTGGAGGCTGCAGGCTTTCCTCGAGTGACCTGACCCCTTCCCACAGCCGCACTGCTGCCCGCTCCGCTCTGCTACCCCCTTCCTCGTGGAGCTGTGACCGAGCAACTCCCTACTGCTGCTCTCCGGGGGCAGCTCTGTGGCCATTTGGGAAGGTATTGGTGGCCACTGCTGCTCCTGGGCCCTTACACATCTCTCGTTCAACAGTGGCACAGACGGGACTCTGCCTGCTTGTCACAGGGAGGATTCAGCCACTGAGCAGGGGCAGCACACCCTGCACACCCAAATGTACACCTGGCTCAGCAAGAGGCCACCTGAGTCCTAGCCAGGCATGCTTTTAGAGAAATTGCATTTTATTCTTACTCCTTAATAAAAGAAATACTCCCTTTCCAAACTTATAGCTATCTCAGGTAATCCACAAGAGCCTTTTCTTATCACTCTCACTAAATCCATTGTTACACTGTCTATCAAGACCGGTAAGAAAAATCAAGTGTTTATCCACACTGTTGTGAAGTTGCCAGTTTTATTGTTATTTTTTACATAAAACGTCTGTGTTCCTTTTTTGACTGACATATTTTCCAATGCTTTTGAATGTAAGCTACTGATATTTTTGGAGTTTCTCAGAACAACTCTGAAAGCAAAAAAAATATTTTCATGTCTCACTCCTTCACTCCTCTCTCCTCATCACCTCCCCAATAACTGTAACTGAATATTCTCATGTATCCCTTCCCCTGAGTCCAGTTGCTGATATTAAAAAGGAAAAATTACATCACTGGGGGACTTTTGAACATATTGCAAGAGCTGGCAATGTGCAACACAGGGAGGATAACATTTTAGAGGACACATTAAGGATGACATCTCCAACAAATTATTTAGTCGATGGAAAAGCTCTCATAGGGAGGTCAGGTATGATTTTTTCCTATTTATGAAATGTGCATTGAGGAGTATAGATTTCTACTAATTATTCAGTCTTAGACATTCATCAAATTAATCAAATCAGCTGTTAAATAATCATTGAGACTTTTTATTGATACGAGTAGTAAAATCCTACTGACATTCATCTCATCTCTTGCATTGGTAATATTTTGAATTTCAGTCATAAGAACACATCAAACTGCAAAGAACCATGTTCTGTGCATTCCTCTTCAAGGAGTTCTTATTTTTCTTCCCCTTAACAGGACAGAGGGAAACAATCATTTTAAGAAAGAAGAATTTGTCCTACTTCTACCATTGGGATTTTTCCAGATGATGCCTGATCCATCCTAGTTGAACTAACGGATGTCTAACTGGGATGGCATTTATTCTGCATCCATTAGTTCTTTTTCTACCTAACAATGCCCATTCTCTCTACTGTTGGATTTTTGGCCCTTACTAGAGGTGTATTGACAAATCATTCTGCATTTCTTACACTAATTTAAAAACCTCAATGAAACACTTAATTTTTAGGATTTTAAGATTTGCTCTATTTTATAATTTGCCACCAAGTAAATTGATTTAGAACAAATTGTTGTACAGGTCTTAGAACATATAGCACCTAATAATATATTTTGTATCATATGTGAGGCTACATTTTCATGACTATTCTTTGTTTTGATTTGATTTGTTTCCTAGAACACAGTTTGTGTTTCTAACCATATTATGTCACTTTTGTGGGCATACGGCTCACCAACATCAAAATACCACTTTAAAAAATAAATAAAGCATTACATCCTAGAGAGCTTGCATCTTCCCTATGGATATTTCAGAGGTTTCTGGGTGCTGTTCATTCGTCTCATTAGTTTGTGTCTTGGATTTATGAGGAGTGATAGTGCTAATATCCTATTCAATGTGTTAAAATAATTGAAAAATTCAGATTAGAATTCAGAATAGCAGGATATATGCTGAATAGTAGTCTGTTCAAATGAGGGGAACAGAGTATCTGAGGTGTAGGTATTGAATGGGTTATCATCATCAATAATGCAAAAGCTTTACTATTAGCAAAGTAAATTTGGTGATGGACTCAGAACTTTTCAATATTTTATGATAATTTGAAATCCATTCATTAAAACTATGCATAAGCAAGATTTTGAAATTAATTTGCACTTTAAGTACATTTATGTGAATATATAAAATATATACTGTTTATGTGAATATAAAAAATATAGTATCAACTATGCTTTGATAATCTTTACTTTCTGAAGTCAAGTCTAGCTTCTTTCTTAGGTAAGACCTTAAATAATTATATTTGCAAATGTCATTGATGATAGCAATTAAAGAATAGTATTTTTCAAGCCATCTTTCTTATGTATTTACAGTCAAATATTTTGCTCTAAAAATACAAACTAAAATCATTACTGGCTTCTTAGTCCTGTGCAAATTCTTCAAACTAATTCAAAATTACAGGTACAGTGTATTTCTATCATCCATTCAACTGCTTTCTTAAAGGAGAACAAAGGTCCATTTGAGACCCTCAGTCATTCAGTTCCTAATTTGGTTTCTCAATCATATACAGGTGCAGAGCAGGACTGAATGAAAAACTAGGTTATGCACCTGATTCTCTATCTGAAATTGGTTTGAAAGAGTAAACAGGAAGCAAGCAATTGAAGAACCAAGCCACATCCTTTCAGAATTACAACAGTACAGGATTTGAGCCTTTGTTATTTTGGTTGATTGGAGGTTTTTTAAGGAGAACTGCCGCACAATTTTTCAGATTTATTGTTTAAAAAGAAATATATGCCTTCGGTCTTTGTTTTGTTAAGAGCCACAGTAGAAGAAAAAGCTCATGTTTTCTCTGTGAGTTCCCAGTAAAGATTACACCACACAGACAACATGCATTACTATTGCAGCTTTCCATAGGTGAGGGAAGACATTGCCCAGGGACTTTAAACACCCTCTGGCTTCAGTTGTGACCAAGGTGTCAGCCTAGCACTGCAAACAAAATTTGTGCCTCAGACTGTTTTCTTGCTTGGTGTTTTTCACAGAAAAGCAGCATATTTATATATTGAAAGAACCTAAAACAAAGATTTGGATCTCAGAAGTCTCATAAAAAAAAGGAGTTTCACACATTGCAATCATTTCACTGTACCAGGAGGTGCAAAATTCTGTGATTTTGAATTTATAGTCCTCTCAATTAATTTAAAGGTAGTATAAATTTGACAATAATGAACTTTGACATGTAAAGCAAAGGAGAAATGAATCTCTATTTTTCTTACATAGCTCTGTGAGCAGTGAATTACCTTTCTGGGTTTTTTATGATTTATATTTCTATAAACTTGGATTAAATTAGAAGGTCACTATAAATTCACACAAATTGTCTGCAAATTAAAATTCTGCAGATTAATGAACAAATTTATGTACTCTCTGATAAAAAATTTTTTTCTCAGTCAATACAGTTTCTGATTATGGTACTTGACTTACTCAGGAAAATGAGATACTATGAAATACTACAAATATTATTTTTCTTTTCTTCCATTTTCTTCTGTTCACTCTGGTGGCATGTAATATCAACCACAAGTCACTGCACAAGTGTAATTCTCTCCTATAATCTCACATTTACTTCTCTTACACTGTTTCAAAATTTTCTTTCCTGTTGCTCCCACATCACCTTGTTAGAGTTTACCACTATGTAAGCCTTAATTTCATTGAGGTTTAAGGCAAAATTACATTCTGTGCAGTCAAGCACAGAAAAGACAGAATCTTTTTTTTTGGACATTCCTTGTCCTCACTTTTAGCAAAGTACATGAATAATACAAATGATAAGTATTTTATTTGAGTCACTGTGAAGTCCAATCATAAATGTATGTTTTTTTCATTTTTCTAATAATTAGAAAATTTTATTCTTGCTTCTTTTCATTGCAATGAGAACAGGCAACAATAGGATCTGTCAGATATATAATGAACTTTTTTAAGATCTAAAAAAATCTTGAAAAGGACATAGTAGCATAATTATGGAAAAAGAAATAGAAAATGGCAAAATGACTGCATAGGTTCCCCACAGAGTTAAAATTTCTTGGTAGGTCTCTTCATGCTCTTTTAGATACTTTGTCTAATTCTAAAAGCAAATGCACAAGTTGTGAATGTGATATACCTGAATACTTGGAGTTTTGAAAGGTTGAAGCCCTTAAGTGATTGCTATTTTTATATCATGCTTATTTTATCTGTGTAAAGAAAGAAATAAAGACTGTTGCTAGGAAGAAATAATATAATACTGGGAAAAAAAGTTGTTAAAGTTAATATTTTATTACAAATGTAAATAAACTTTTAATTACAATAATGTTTAACTTTAGGGAGTACTATCATGCCGAGTTATTTACTAGCATACAAGATTTATTTTTTATAGGTAATAAATGCTTTTGTAATTTCTTTTGGTAATCACTGAATTTGAAATAAAACATGTGTAATCACTACCAGACAAAATGCATCAACCTTTGTTTACTTTAGCAAATGTCAGTATCTCAAAAAGATCAGTCTCAAGTGCACTTAAAGTCATGGTCCACTTCTGCTGTTAGGTGATATTGTAAAAGGAATGTTTATGTGACAACTGACCTTCTGATGCTGCTACCTCTTGTCCTACAGAATGGAAGCTGAGCTTTGAATACAAATAATGTGTGAAACCCTGCTTAACTGCCCAGTAATTTCAGGCACTTCTCATTCTCTGAACAAGTGCACAAAATGTTGAGAGGTCCTAGAGATGCTGAAAAAAAATAAAGCTTTGCATCCTGTTTACCTAAAGAATGCAACATTTTTATTCTCCACCTTTAATTTAAACAATTCCTTTAAATATTTTACACAACTGATCTCCAAAATTTTGAATCCTCTATTAAGTATACTAAGGGATTGTTTACCTGACATTATTTTCCCTCGTGCTTTAAGATGCATGCTATTGATGATTTTGTTAGCTAACTTTTCATTCAAACAGTGTAGAAAATCAGAACTGAATTGAAATGACTCAAGATAGAGTTCTAGAAAGCCTGATTAGCACCTGTGGGACTCCAGCAAGGTTTATGCTCTCCAAATTTACTTTAGCAGAGGTACAAACAGGAAAAGAAGAAAACACTGTTTGAGTTTTCCCTCACCAAGGCAATGGAAACAAGACAAAATTTTAAAAAAACATGCTAGGTCAACTTCAGAGAGTATCTGTGTGTACACAATGTGTACTCTGCACATATTAATGGATGCAGTGCGAATAGTTTCCTTTGTTGATTTAGTGTGTCTCTGCATTTTTTTTACCAACTTTTATTCTTTGTTTTTCCTCTCTATAGAGAACCAAGTCTTCATATGGATTTAGAAACACTTGTTTGGTTTACTAAAAGCTGCAGCTAAGCTCATTTTAGCAGTCATCTAATTAAAAGCCAGAAGGTTTGATCCCTTATGTGCTGCCAGTTTTCAGTGCCTTTTCAAAAGGACAAACAGGGTAGAGGACAAGTTCTTTTTTGATGCATGAAACTGAGAAAAAAATCCTAGAATGTATCCTATGGAATTAAAGAAAGGCATGCATGCTTATATGGATAAGCATATATAGAGAAAGGGGATGATAGACTGGGACCTACATTTCACTACCATGGATGTCTGCACTTGAACAGTTTAGATTGGATTGGCCCAAATCTAATCACAGCACACTTGAAATCTGCCTTCTAGAAAATTTATCTATTCGAGAAATTGCTGAATGTTTTCTAGTGATTGATAAACATTGTCCTAGTCCACAGAGAACTTCTAGAAATTTCCCTTTTGGATTACATTAAAAAATTTAATAGCTTGTAAGTGGTAACTCAGTTGCAAGTAATTTGTGATCTACCCTGATTCCAGATTTGGATGTCTCAATTTAGCATGGGTAGCAGGCACTAAGCAGTATCTCTGGGGCTTTGCAGCAGTGACAAATAGTGCCAATACAAAGAGAGACGGGAAAATCCTAATACTAGGACATTTATAATCTGTTTGTGCAGCAAAGTTTATTCTTAAAAATATACATTTGTGCTGACTGCTGTTGTATTGATTTTGAACATGCAACAACAAATAGGTGAAGTTGTTTCTAAAGTATAGTTTGATGTTGTTGCTTTAGTGACAAAGCTCAGGATGAATACAATTTCAGGAAGCTTCTGTGTATTTATCTAGAAGGTTTCCAGTATCTGTGTCATTTTCCATAATGTTTCCAGTATCATATTTGCAAAATATCTGGATTAAAATTAATTGGTGGGGTTTTTTTCATTCTGATTTATGCTTTTATTGATGTACTGCTCCATTACAATAGGCATTTTCCATGCTGATGACATTTCCTGAGTTCAATCACATTTTCTCAACTATCATGAGATATCAAATAATGTTTGCCAAATCTTTGACCTGAGATTTAAAGAAAAAACTGGTTTACTACTGCAGAGTGCTATTCTTTATCCAAAAAATGGACTAAAAAAATTATTTTATATTTATTTTTTCACCTTTGTCTTCACAAATAATTTTTTCCTGTCATTTGAGCCATAGAAAACTTTACAAAAATTACTGTGTCAGTTATTTCCACTTCAAATATTAGGGTGAGTGATCATACCTCCAAGGGTTTGTAAACCTTCTATTATTACTGCACTTAAAAAAGAGCCATTAGCAAAATGTTGGGGAGGAGACAAATAGAAATGCAGTGGAGAAAAACTGAATTAACATTCTGATTTATGCTCTAACATTTTTATTCTTTTCCTCTAAAAAACAAGCAAACACAAAAATCCATCCAGATCTGACAAATGTTCACAATTAATTTTTTTTTTTT
>VZRF01007995.1:390781-415775 GCA_013396875.1 Vireo altiloquus
TTTGTCAGGAATGAATTTTGTGAATCTCATAGATCACGAAATTTGTTCTTATTTATTAAAATTTACTTTGTGAGCAGGATTGCATCACAGATTCCAAACAGCATTAAGTCTAGGTAGCCTCTTGCTATTTGGCTTACTTTAGGCAGTTTTTATTTGGTGGTTGTTTTTGTTTTTTTCCTTTAAACTTTTTTTGAGATGCAGCTGAAATAATTCTCGCTCTGCTAAAAAGGACAAAAAAAGTGACAGCTCTTCAGAAGTCCTGAGTTGTCTTGCCCCGCAATCAGCACTCCAGCCTTTTCTGCTCAGTCAGTGACTAGCTACTTAGGAACAGACATGGAAGAGTAGTCATTTTTAGCTTTCATTGAAAGCATTTTTAGCTTCTTTGTGTTTCTTCACATTCTAGAAGTGACATGCAAGTTCAGTACTCATTAGTTCAAGTTCTGTTACAAGCTCCTATTTATGTGGAAGCTTGGGTTTGAAGCAGCCCAACATTCCAAGAGAAAAGAACTGACACTTTTATATATCTGTGCACCGACAAAATTGTGAAGAGAGGAAGATGAATGGAAAAGCAGCAATCTGCATTGGACTAGTAAATGCAAAGGTTCAGCCAGCTTTAGCATTCATATTCTTCAAAATTATTCTTAGAAAAATAAAATACAAAGAATAATAAATGTTCAAGACACAAATTAAGCACATCTTTTCTTTTTCTTCTTTTCTTTTTTTCTCTTCCTGAAAGATTACATGATGATTTATGGCTTGGGCAAATGTGGAGAATAAAAGTAATATTGCTTATTGGCCAAAATCTTGACTCTTGGCTCAGAAAGCATCTCGAACCTGTACTCTTTCTATACTCAGATTAGAGGACAGCAGGGACATGTTGGCTCTTACTCACAAAGGCAGCTCATGACACTGCCTGCTGCCATGTTGGTGCCTGTCACCCCTCAGTTTTGATTTGAGCCAATAACCACAAGCATATGTCTGCTGGCAAGCAGTGTATCCCATCCAGAAAGCACTGGCTGCTGGTGCCCTTCACCCCTCTCCCAAAACAGCCTGGCAGGATGTGTGCTTCTTCTTTCAGCTACCCTGGCAGTGTGAGGGTTGTACTTGTGTGCAAAAAAATCAGGATTTCTCCAGGTTTTCATACCTGGTAAAGGGTTCAGATCAAGGCCAGGAGTTTTCTCTCTTCGAATAGCCCTTCGTGTAACATCAATTTCAATTAAAATATGAGTTTGGCAATACTAACATAGCTGTACTGTCTTTTGAATGCCTAAAGTGTAATTCAGGAGTGTCCTTTTCATTTTAGTATAATGTTGCTGTTGGGGCTGCCACAAAACACATAGACCGTGTCTTGGACAAAGTGCAAAAACCTTTTACTAAACAAAGCAGCTTCTTTTTTATAGAATTTTGGATGTTATCATTTGTGTTACATAGTTATTGGCTACTAAATTACTACAGTAGATTCATTGGCTATTATTAACTACCATTACTGGTTACCTATAGTATAAGCATCTGAGCATTCAGAAAAATACCAGGTGCAGATATGTTGCTGGTTTTTCTCCTTTTATTGTTTTATTCTTGCTTCTGTTGATACTACATTTACATGGGTAAAAACTATTTGTTTTTCATCTCCTGGGCTTTTCTTACAGTCCTTTTTGAGGCAGAGTAATAGGCCTAAGGCATGATTTTAAAAAGGCAACAAGGCCTTTTGGTAAGGTTTCACCTATATGCAATATCTCCCCTTTTTTGGTTTTTTATGCAAAGGATTCATATATTCTGATGTTAAAACAATCTGCACCTGTAAAGCCCTTATCTCATTAAAACTGTTACTGATCATTTTCTGGTCACAGGATAAAATACATAAAATACAAATCACAATCACTAAAACCCATGAAGAACAACCATGCTACTGACAAAGAGACCTACAGCATAGAAAAATAAAAAGATAGTGTGCAATGTCCCCTGAGAGAGAGCTGCTGCTTCTGCATTTGGAAATAAATGGCTACTGTTCCAAAGCTCTTATGGCTGGAGCTCAGGGGCTGTGCTGTTTAGATGGGAAGAAGTCCATTAGCTGGAAATGCTGGCTTTGACATTACCAAATGTCTTCCAGGAAGCATGGAACAGGGAAAAGCTGAAGAAGGTCAGCAGGAGCACAGTGACATGATGGTAGGTGCAGTGGGACACGGGGCCTCTGTTGGCAGGCTGCCTCCATAACCTTCAGGTCACAGCCGTGTTCCTGACAGTCCTCCTGCCTTGGCCACGAGAGCTGGACAGTGATTAGGTCATTCTTCCTTTCCCTGGGCCTCATTTTCTCAGAGGTGCTTGATGTCTGTCAGGTCAGGCAGGTAACCATGTCAGAGCTGTTGGCAATAAAACACCTGCGTACCTTCTCCCCTAGGTTAGTAGATCAGCTAGGCCTTGCCTTTGGACTCCCAATTGTGGATTCTTACGTAAAACCTTTTAGAAACTGGTTCCACACACTCAACTCTTCAGACTGGTATTGCTCTGCTGGGGATCAAAATTGATGATCTGCCTGCAAAAACATTAGTGTAAATATTGCATTATCTAGATGTTCCTGAGAGGTCATATTACCCTTTTTTTTATGATAACGTGCGCGTTTGTCTCTATGAATGTGAAGGTAACATAAAACAAGGAAATACAGACAATGAAACAGTAAACTTACACCCAGCAAAATAAGTAAAGTAAGATGTGTAAGATACAACAAAAAAGATAGTGACTTAGAACAAAATACTTTCAATTGTTTGAATACTCTGAATATCACTCAGGGTTTGTTGCAGCTGGTGAACGCTCTTTCACAATGAGGACTTGGAAAACCTTCCCAGACAAGAAGGTTTCCTTTTCCAAGACTTGGAAAACCTTCAGATGTACTTTGAAAGGGCTTAAGTTTCTTTGAGTTCAAATCAGAAAGTCAAAGTGACTTAATTATATTTTTTAGTATAGAAACACTTGGGTTTGTTAGTATGTTTTTTGACGAGGTAGGGTTAGGGCTTGACCAGAGCCAAGGCCTTAAATGGAAGGGTTTTCTTAATATATCTTAGAAATGAGCTTTTATTGATAGTATGTGGGAAAGTCTCTTAAAATGACACGTCTTGCAGATATCTACACAACACTATGTGAAAGTCTGTAAAAACAGCCAGCTGCATCATTCATCTTTAGTTAAGTAGTTAATGGTATTATAAATAAACTGCAAATAATCAAAGAGATGCACATGTGCAACATCAAATAATATCTTAGGGATATTACTTTTTATAAAAAGTTGGTGAATTCACGCTATGATATTAAGAAAATATTCAGAATCGATAATACATCTACAGTAATTTATTCTAAAAAATCGAGAGTATACTTTTCTATACATCTATGTATATAAGACAATAAAGCAAAACAAGCAAAAAAGCATTAAATAGTTTACAGTGAATAATACCTATAACTTAGAACCATTAGTCATTTTTCTGTGTTACTTGTGAAAGATGAAACAGCAAAGATAGTTAAGAATAATTATCTTAATTGACCAATGCAGAACATTTATATTCATGGAATTTTTAGTGAATTTATGGATTTAGTAAACCGAATCTTCACATACATTACAGTTTATTATTTTACATTCTTAAGCAGTTTTTTGCTAATTTTTCATCATAATTGTTTCAGCAGGTTCAATTTTGTTTTTATAATTAAAAAAACAGCATTTTTCAGTTTAAATGAGCCTATTTCAGCAGAAGTTAACTTCACTCAAACTTGTTACTTAAACATAGCAGAGAGGAAACTAACAGAACTTAAAGTTAATATTATTGAAACTGAACAGAATTAATTTGATTATAACTTAACAGAAGTTAAAATAACAGAGCTTAAACTGTGCATAGTTAAACTTGAAACTTAAGAGTAGTTAAACTTGTCAGAAATTAGTATCAGTAGAACTTAAGTCTAACAGAACTTAAATGTAACAGGACTTTAAATTAACTGAATTTATATTTGACATTACATAGACTTATTCATAATTAAACTCAACATAACTTAATCTTAGTTTCCTATAAACTTCACAACATTTCCACCTAGCAGAACTTAAAATTAGTATCACTCAAATTTTGACAGAACTAAATTCAGAGCCGAGAGTGTTCTTATAAAAGTTTTTGATACAGTAGAATTTAATACTTGAGATGGATGGATCTTTTAACTTAGTATGAGAAGAAATCAATCTAAACTCTACACTAAACCAGTTTGGCTTCATCATTATAAGAAAGAAACCAAAAATTTGTCATGCAGTAGTTAACATCAAAGAACGATATACAAGTAATCAACTGATGTATAACTGAAATAGCAGTAACATGGGTTTATTGGATAAAGTGTGGCAAATCTGGACATTTGAAAGGACCCTGTGTCCCTGGGTTGCACCTACATTTCTGCAGGGGCTGCATCAAGCAGGCACTCTGGTGCTAGCAGAGTCTTGCCTGGTGCTCGCTCTGCCAGTCTTCCATCAGGGAGCCAGAGCCCAATCCCCACTTCTGCAACATATAACAGATGTTTATGGATGCTCCTGCGCACTAAGAAGAGGAAAAGCAGGAAGCACAATGCATGCAGAAGTGGGAAAATTCAGGTCAGCTTTTCGGGGAAAATTCAGAAAGTGCTCTTCTGTGATTCTTGTCTCCAGGAGTTGCAGTGCAGCAGTTTTGGGAGGACTGTGTGCCGGTGGGAGGGATCCCACGCCTCACAAGGGAACTCTCCTCTCAGTGCAGTGGAAGGAAATTTTGGTGATGAACTGACTAAACTTCTATGCAAAGTCTCCCTGCACTAAGTTCATTTGAGCAAGCACAACAGTTTAGGATGTTCAGGTCGGGGCTGAGAGGAGATGCCTCAAGCACGGCAGACCGCCGGAGCACCTCTGTGAGAACATCAGCCTGGAGGAGGCCTTCGACAAAGTCTAGATATATTTTCTGGGAAGTTTGGAAACACTGAAAAAGTACAAAGCTGTATTGGATCAAGCTATAGCAAAACTTTTAAACAGGAGGAGGGGCTAAAGATTGAGGAGAACCCACAGAAGGAATGACCAGAAAGATGTATTATTTAGTTGTGATGTGACTTAATTCAGTTGTGAGAATAGGTCATGGTAGCTATAAACATGATTGAAAACATTCGTTCACAGCTAGGACTCTTTTGGTACTATTTTGCATGATTTTTCAAGTAGCAGGTGTGTTCAAAAAAACTGACAGTATCATATGTCTCTCAGTACTTTCTTAGTATAAGCATAATTTTGTTAGAGTCTTTTAAGGTACAGTTTTACAAGTTATATTACAATCAATAAACTTTTGGCAATTTTCAAAATGTGCTGAAGAATGCTATGAATTTTTTTAGTCAGAAAAGTGATAACAGTGTATATATTTGCAAATTGCACTTAGAACCTGTTCAGTTCGCAGATGGTAAGACAACTTTTGTGATTATCAGTACAATATATTTGACCTTGGACTATAAAAGATAATGACAAGTATTGAGGGTTTAGTAATACAATACTGTCTTGAGTTTTGCACATGTAACTCTGTTAGGTCAGTGGGTGTATAGAACTGACAAGTGCGTATAAACAGCTACAAAGTCATGGTTTCAGATGATTCCAAAGGAGTATGATACTGTTTTCTCTACTGTTTTCTTGTTTGCAGAAGAATAGAGAATATTTGAAACTTTGTCATTGAGCAGGTAACACATACTCAGAGAGCAAATCTGTTTTGTAAAGTGGTATCACTCTTAGTCACTTTATTGCTTTATCACTGTACTTGAACTTTTTTGCTATCAAATCTAATTTTAATTTCAAAGTGGCAAATAAAACAATGTACATTTGAACCATTAACATGCTTGTTCATGGCAAAATACTCACAATAAAGTTACTTTATTAAAACTGTAGAGTAAAAGAACAAGTGAAATGGTAAAATTGGGACAGGTCTTTCTGCTTTTGCAGTAGAGAATCATAAGTCAATTATACGTAAACTTCGAGTATTTTTTGTAGATAACGTTAATGAGGGAGTGAAGAAAGGAATTCAGTTAATTGGTTGTTTCCAGTAACTCTTGTAAATCATTCAAGGTTTTAACATTAGATTTTAAAGTTAATGTTTCTTTTCAAGGAGGTACCTAAGGGTACCAGCACAGATAATCTTGAATCTCTCTAATAAACGGTCCTGTTGGAATCTACAATTTACGGAAAATACAAAGTTACTTTTTATAGAATTTACAAATGTTCTTGAGATGTATAGTAAAACGTATTTTTTAACATGAGTAATATGCATTTGTAAAGGTACCAAGGTAGGGACAAAGAAAGCATTTCTCGGAAGTTGTTCCAGCGGTAACTTTTTTATGTCACGTCTTTCCTTTTTTCGAGTGGAACAAATTCTCTGTAACTCAGTGGCATTAATTAAAAAGGCACTTTGAAAAAACATGCATGGATGGAGTTGTATAGCCTTAAATGGCTCCCCCTGGGCCTCTTCATAGGTGTTTGGGTCTTCCAAGCAGAGCATGGGGCAGGCTCCAGGGCCTGCCTTCTCCCCCACCGCTCTCTTTGGCTTGGTGATACACAGTGAGAGCGCAGCAGCGGTGTGGGGAGAATGGGGAAGGGAAAAGAAGTTGTTGCTGTTTCTGGGTGTTTTGCCAGGGCCTCGGGCAGAGCTGCAGCCACTGCTGGGGAAGGACGGGGGAGGGGGTAAAAGCAGCAGCTCTGCCAGAGCAGCTCCGTCCCATGGTGAGTACCAGAGAGCTCCACAGACGGCACTAAGGGTTGTTTCAAGGGAGAGCACAGGCCTGCCTCCCCTCCAGGAGTAACAGGAGCTGCACTCCCTGTCTAAGCTACGTGCAAGGGTTTTTTAACATCAAAGCCATTTTCATAGTTTCATGGTCTTCTTATGCCTGGTCCCCATGAGTCTATGAGTGGAGAGGGTTCCCCCAGCCATTTTGATTGCACCGGCAGACCATTGCTCTACTCATCTGCAGGCATGGGTGGATAAAAGTTGTTTCATGGGAGCAGGGGAGGTAGGGCAGTCTGTCCCAGGGTTTGTAGGTGGCATAGTCAGGTGGTTTAATTCAAGGCTCCCGCGCAGGCTTGGTCGGTGCTCTGTCTGCGGCTCTCTGCCAGTTTTGCCTGCCTGTGATTTTAACCCCTTGCATTTACAGAGCTTTGCAGTTCTAAGTCCTGTTTTTTTTTTACCGTTTTCAAGGTCTCTAGCACTACTTTCTTGATAGTTAGCAAAGATTTAGCAGTCTCATTACTCCAGGAGGCAAAATCAAGGATTCGCAGTCTAACTTTTTCTCGGGTTATCACCTTAAGAGCACTCGAATAAATGGTTTCAAGTCCATGGTTCTTACAGCACAGCAATAAAATTTTTAATGAATGTTTTTCATATTTAATATCATGCTTGTTTAACATAGTGTCCATATATTCTTGGGATATTTGAGTTCCCATGGCTCCTTGTTGCTTACTTTTTAGGCATCCCGGGATTTTGGCTCCTCTCCTTGGTGTTCTCAGGTTGCTTGGGCTCCACCCCCCTCCACCAAACCAGTGGCCAATTTTCATACAGTTCCTCACACGGGGCACCAGATGTCTCTGTTGGGGTGGCCACGACAAACACAGACTGTGTCTCGGACAAAGGGTGTCCCGGTTTGAGACAAATTCAGAGGAGAATATCCCCTGATAGAAAGCAGGTTGTAGTTAACCCTTCCCCATCAGGTTCGGTAAAAGAAATATTTCCTTGGAGGAAAGTGAAGAGGAAAAAAACTATTTATTTAACAAACACACAGGAAAATAATAATAATGCTCAATAATAAAATCTCCCACTGTGGAGAGAAATCTGGAAGAATTTTAAAGTCCTTCTGGGTGTGGTCTCTCTCTGCCTCCTGAGCTGGGTCAGTGCAGGGGAGCCCTCCTGCAGGCTGGTGGAAAGCCTCCCAGTGAGGTTTCAATGTTCTGGTGTTCTGAACAAGTCCAGAAGAGAAGAAGGAGAAACCAGAGTCCCAGGAAAATTCCTTCTCACTCCTTTCAAAAAAAACAGAGACAAGAGCTGGCTGGAAAGCAAGTTCCTCCCCTCTCTGCCACAGCAGCTATCACTGCCCACAGCAGAAAAGCAACAGAGAGGAGCCATGACCTTGAAGCACAGAACTGCTTTGAAAAAGTTCCTCTGGCTGTTTTCTCCTTCTCTCCCTTCTCAGGCTCAGTTTAAAGGCACAGAAAGGCATAAAATTCATTTTCTGGGCATAGAGCAGATGATATGGGATACATCATAAAGTCACTCCAAGAAAAAGGGCAAAAAGCTTTTCTTTGTTTTCTAAACAAAGCAGCTTCTTTTTATAGACTTTTGGATGTTTTAATTCATTTTACATAGTTATTGGCTACTAAATTACTACAGTAGATACATTAGCTATTATTAACTACAATATACTACCATTGGCTATCTATAGCATAAGCATTCAAGCATTCAGAAAAATACCAGGTGCAGATATGTTGCTGTTTTTTTCCTTCTACTGTTTAGCTTTCTTGCATCTGTTGGTACTACATTTACATAGGTAAAAAGTAATTGTTTTTCTTCTGGGCTTTTCTCACAGTCCTTTTTGAGCCAGAGTAACAGGTCTAAGGCATGATATTACAAAGGCAACAAGGCCTTCATTTTATAAGGTTTTACCTATATGCAATAGTGTAAGACTGGTTTCTCCCGTTACTCTGTACAATACAGTAAATACAAATTGTAATAACATTCAGGATGTCAATCCCAATAAATGTAGAATGGAGTAGCCTCCTACACTTTTACCTCATTTAAAGTGATAGTCCTTGCAGATATTCAGTTATAACTATGTCCTAGTAACAAGAAAGCAGATGTATATTGTGTCTTTCTGAAGTAATTAAAAAATGAAAGTCAATCTGACAATGTGAACATTCTTGAAAGGCTCTAAAGGCCTGTACTTCAAATGCTCCTTGAAGAAGTTAAGATACATAGGCAGGACATGCAGAAGTCCCTTTCGATTCTTTGTGGCAACTACAGGTGTTGCATGCAACAGATGTAAATAAGAAACTGTTTTTCAATGTAGAGAGAGTTCTTGAGACTGGAAAAGCAAATCAGATTTAAAAGTAAATTTTTTTGCAATTGTCAAGTCTTTTAACTACTATCCTCTCATCAGGAGCAATGTACATTTAAAAGAGGAGATGTTTCCTCTCCCCAAGCAAAACTTCTTCCCATCAGTAAAGGTCAAAATGAGTAATTTTAATAGTTTCTAAGTCTTCTTTTCCCATGTTCTGAAAACCAATAAATTTAGCACTCCCCCCAAAAGAGAGAAACCCTTTCCACAAGTTGTTTCAAGTAACTAGCATCTTGTATGAAAAATCACGGAATTCTATCTCTGACATGAATGTTAATTGACAAGCCAGCTGTCTGATTTCTCATTTTCCTTTCCCTCACAACTTTAAATTTTTGTTTTAAACATATGGTTGGATTTTTGAAGTCCTGTCCCTTTTTTAAGAGTATGAAACTTGGATATTATCAATGTAGCACATTTCCTTGATGTTTCATTAATGTGTAAGAATATTTCTTCCTAATTTCATGTATCCCTTTTGATGTAGGTATTTTTTAAAGCCCTGTATCAAGAGATCAAATTTTAATGCATATTTAAAGAAAAACCAAACAAACAAACCAAAAAACCCAAAGAAAACAAAACAAAGAAAAATCCCAACTCTGACTCTTCTGATTGCTATGACAAATGTGTCTGTCTGGCTCAGCAACTAAAAGACCATTTAAAACATTTACTTTTGTCTTTACATGGACTTTAAATATCAGGATTTTTGAGCTGAAATAATGATATTCAAGGTCACATGATTAATGAAAAAATAATGTAAGAATCTTGCGGAGTAATAGTAAATATCAAATAATATGGGAAGCTAAATTTACTTAAAATCACAGACTTGAAAGTGGCTTTAGAGGAAGAGCCCATGTGAAAACTAGAATGATCTATACTTGTTCCACTGTTGATTGATGTTCGTCTAGTTTGTTCTTGAGACATCAAATGACTGCTTATGAGAATTTATCTGACACAGTGTCAAAAACCTTATTAAAGTCAAGATATATGGCATCTTCCATGTCTAAAAAAAACCGTCATTTATGCTATTATAAAACGAAGATAAATTCTTGTGACCTGAATTATTTTAGATACCCACATTGACTTTAGTTAATCTCTTTTTTATTTAACAGCTATTTACAGAGAGATATCTTGCTTCTCTTTTTCTAGGCACAAAAATTTGGTTCTCTGGACTACAATTACACAGAATCTTTCTTCCTCTCTTTACAACTCCCTAACTCATTTTTAAATTCTCTAGTATTCTGGAAATTACTCATCCTCCACAGAGTCTCATAAATAAGCAAAAGCAGTAAAATGTTTTTTACTCTGCGCTCACAAGTTAATGGTAGATTTTTTTCTACCATTAGAAAAAAATCTAATGTGTGTATGGTTAGTAAACTCAACTAATTTTCACTTCCTGTATAATTGTTTATGGTTAGACTCAATGAAGACCTCAAATGTATGGGTGCTGGATAAGTCTAATAGCTACTTTTGAATGGCCTTATGTGCCTTCTTCATTGTGGTGTAGTAGAGTAGTAAATTCCACTGTGAAAACTGTCATATTTTTCTCCCTCTATTCATTAAAGTTGGAAATTTTTCATTGTCAGCCACACACTGCAGAACATATTTTGAAATGTATTTTGAAATGTGCCGTCCTTTCATACTCAATGTTGATCTTTTAGTCTTTCCAGAAATATATTTTATGAATCAAAATAAAGGTAAAAGGAAGGATTTAAAGCACCCCAAAAAGAAAGAAAACATTATATTTTAACTCAAAGAGTCATAGAATATTGAGTTGGAAGGAGCCACAAGAATCACTGAAGTCCAACTTCTGAACCTACAGAAGACAACCCCAAAAGTCCCACCATGTGCCTGAGAACATTGTCCAAACACTTCTTGAACTCTGTCACAGTTGATGCTGTGACCACTTTCCTGGGGAGCCTGTTCCAGTGCCCAAACACTCTCTGGGTTAAGAACCTCTTCTGAATGTCCAACTTAAACATCCCTATACACAACTTCAGGCCATTCCCTTGGTCACCAGAATGAAGAGATCGGTTTCTCATGAGAAAGTTGTAGACTGCAATGAGTTCTCCCTTCAGTCTCCTCTTCTCCAGACTGAACCTCAGCCACTCCTCCCATGGCTTCCCCTCTAGCTCTTTCACCATCTTTGTAGCCCTCCTTTGGACATTCTCTGGTAGCTTTGTAACTTTCTCGTATTGCATCATCCAAAACTGCACAGAGTACTTAAAATGTGGCTGCACCGGCAAGAGTAGAGTGGGACAATATCTCCCTCAACTGGGCAGCCATGCTGTGCCTGATGCCCCCCAGGACAGGGTTGGCCCTCCTGGCTGCCAGGACACTGCTGACTCGCATTCAACTTGCCAATGACCGAGACCCAAATGTCTGTTTCTGCAGTGCTGCTCATCATCTCCTCACTCCCAACTCTGTATATGCATCCAGGTTTGCCCTGTCCCAGGTGCAGAATTCAGCACTTTTCTTTATTAAACATTATAGGGTTGGTGATTTTTTTTTCTTTAGCTCCAGAAGAAGACCAATCTCCCAGAAGAAAACAAATAAGTAATTTTGGCTTGACTCAGTGGCAATTATTTTGGCAGATGAGCAAGCACAAGAGGATAAATTTGATTTTTGTTTTTTACACTAGTTTTTATAAATATTGAGTGTTCTCAATATTTGATCATAGAACCATATTGTTCTTATCATTCCCGTTTGAAGTGTTGCTTAGTATGTCCAAAATCAAGTATAAGCAAAATCAAGAAGGTAAAGAATGGTTGATTTTATATTTTTTATTTCCATCTGTTTTAAAAAAGGTAAATTATCAGGAGATACCTCTCCTATGTTAGTGGAATTTCAAATTGAGTATTTGTGCTATTTTATCCTTTCTTTCATAGATACAACACAAAAATAAATGATTGCTATCCAGTCATACCTGAAGAAAATGATGATCTTCAATCTTTGAACAAAATATAAAGCCTTTTTTTTCAGCTACTGAAGGTAAGTGAAGTTGTATGAGTGTGTTCAGTCTAATCACATTCATTCTAAACAAGGACAGAAGGAATAGGAGTCAATGAGCATTGCAGGAGAAACTACTAACCATGTGGTTACAGTTAGCAGGCTGGCATCCAGCAAGAAGTGCAGATCCTCAGTTACGTACGTAGTATAAATACAGACTTATCATCAGTCAAAGTATGAAATCAAAAAGACTCTGGATACTTTGATACATGCTAATTAGAGAAAAAATACAGAGTGTAATCTTGTCATCAAGTGCTGTAATTCTGTCAGATCTTAGAAGTGAAGCATAATTGGGCCATGATAGCATTGGGTGATCTGCATGAAGGGGAAAATTAAGGTCAGGAGGAGTGGTTTTGTTAGTGACTGTCTTTCTTTTAGTATAAGGTTAGTACTTCACCACTCCTCCACTTAGGAAGGTGAAAATATTTTCATTTTAAAGGCCTACCAAGTCATAAAGAACAGCCAGTTGCCTCCTTCCTAGATATAAAAAAAAAATTGTTTTCCAGAAATGTATATAGAAATACTTATATAGCTGTAAAGCACAAAAACAGAGACTCCTTTGGGAATTTTGGGGTTTATAGGTTTGCTCTGCACTGCCCTGAAACTTGTGAGAGAGCTTTCTGAGTTATCCTTGCAGTGGAAGACATTTCATCCTCTTGGCCCTGCAGTAACACCTCTCCTCAAGTTCATTAAGCTCCTACGATGGCATACAGTGCAAAGAACTAGGGGATGGTCAGAATGTCACCAGACCCTGCTTTTAGACTCTTCTGCTGATGTGAGGGAATAATTATACTGCATATATACGTAGAATGCACAGATGCACCTGTATATGAATATGAATGTATGTGGCATATGTATATAACACAAGTCTGTTCTGTGTATAGATATTTATTTGATAAGATACGGATGAGGGAAAAAAGGAAAGCAAAACTTGCACTGCTTATATTAAAATAAGTAACTCTTTTGCTGCTTAGCTGATTGACTTCAGTTTTTCCTGCCCAGCTGCTCAGGGTCTTCATCTTCATTCACTCCACTTTTCTAATAATGTCTTGTGGATAATTTTTGTGTTCTATCTCTTTCTTGGAGCTCTCCAAGGTTTTTTTTTTTGGTATTTGGATTTTTTGTTGTTTTTTGTTTAATTTTGTTTTGTTTTGGTGAGTTTTTTTTTTGTTTTGTTTTTTAATTCAAAAAAATTCTTTCTCCATCAAATCCTCATCATGAAAAAGGCTCTTTGAAAACAGGCTTGCCATGACTCCTCCTGGACTGGCTTAGTAGCAGCTCCCTGATGAAGAATGGGAACCCACACTCCCTAGTGAATCACTGCCTATATCTCGAAGAGAATCTGTAGATGTATCGCAACAAAAATATTCTTGATAACTGAGTAAGATTGATGAAGTAAGACCACTACCATGAGACAAGACACAAACACATTAATTTGGCACAGTTTAAAATGCTTTTGATCACTCAGATAACATTGTGAGAAATACACACAGAGATAGACAAATATAGATGATCTAAATATAGATGATATACATACAAATGATATGCAGATAGGTGATACAGATATAGAAGATAGATAGATAGATAGATAGATAGATAGATAGATAGATAAAAAGCTTTTGAAAACTTGCTGAGTAATAAGAAATTAAGGTTTTTGTTGTTATATTTGCCTTAAAATTCAGTAAGTGTAAGTAACACAGATAAGTAATAGGTTATTTTCATAATAAAATTACAAGCTTATGCTTATAGAGGTGAAATACCCCTAGCTGAGTTCCCTGGGATGCAGCACAAGTTTAAATGCTGTTCAATGGACCAGTGTAATATTTTTTACATGAAAATGGCTAATTTTGTATGCATTCCAGAACATTTGAAAAAATAATCACTACCTATATAAAGTCCCTCCCAGAAAGGAAATTATACGACGTACTCCTCGGTTTTAATATTCTGGCTAAAGATACAGATTTTTACTCGTTTTTTTTTTTCTTCTTTAATGACCAATGACACATTTCACTGGAGAGGAAAAGGGTGCTTTAAGTTGTTCATAAGCTTTTTTGATTCAAGAGCAAAATGTACCAGATGAATGCTGTTTTGTTAATTATTTTCCTAACATTATTCATTCTATACACCATATATTTTGCTGTCACTCCATCTTCAAACCATGAAAGATTTTACATTATATTCTTAAGGTACACAGTGTTGTAAAAGATGGTCTTCTGTGATACATGTAGAGTACATCTGGAAGAATCTGAAGATAATTGGTATTTCCTGAGCTGTATCTTTATTTAAAAAAAATATCTTCCCCGATTGACTTTAGTTTTATCAAAACAATTTATTCAGCTTAACAAGTATTCTGTTTCTCTCCAATCCTGACATAAGTACAGCAACTAATAAAGCAAATCTTACGACTAAAGTTCAGTTTACAATTTTTATGATAACCATTATAGAATAAGATTAAATTTCTCTTTTCTGTTCTAACTTTTCAGTACTTAAAAGAGTAAAAAGCAGTAAAAACTTATTTTTGTCATTAAAATGAGTAGATATAATCCCAGAAGTAGTGCACTGAATAAGGAGGTATAATTTTTAAACAGTAAGTTTTATGATTATCACATTTCTCATTATTACTCTCTTTAAGGATAAGAACAGATTAAAAGACTGAGCACAGGAGAAAGCACTGAACACTGTAACATTTTTATGCAATTTAATATGATCTAATCTCTACCTTTGGTCTTTAGAAATAAAACAAGTGATATCTTTAAAATCATGCCCTTATAATCTGCATTTTAACTAAATGATGTTTTTGGTTCACAAGACATTCTCTATTTTATCCTGAAAACAGATTATTTTCATGCTAATTAGGTTCTCAGTGCATTTACTATGGAAAAAGGAACAGAATTTTTATAATATTTTCAATATAATTAAAGTAGACCTTCATTCCTTACTTCAGACAATAAGCCAAAATTAGAAGAGCAGCAGTGTGATTGTACTAAAAAGTCAAATCTAAGTCCCCCCAAAAGACAGGAAAAAATTAGGTAACTAAATTATGAACAATGATTGGACTGAGGTAGTTTCTACAGTCTGTAAAGATTTTGAGTGCTTAAAGTGAGTTTGAGACATGATTCAATTACTTGATATTCAAACTGTGACCCCACAAACTCTTTATTCCAATACAGTTTTATGCAATCTTGTTTGTCATAGCTAAGTTCTTTTTTCAGAGAATTTCTAAGGCTGCTTCAGAATTCTCAGAACAGCCACAGCCTCAACAATACTAAAATGTTTGGCATTCACATCTGTTTTGCACATGATCGAGATAAAAAATACTATTCTTTTAACTTTTTCCTCTGTTTTGGGCTTAGTCTGTATTAGGTGCTAATAAATCACCTCTAACATAAACTGACATGATTTATTTCCTCATAAAAATGTTTTAAATCTGTCTTAACTTTTAGACACTGATAGAGAAGTGTGTGATTCTGAACTTTTGTATAATAGTCTAGTTGTTACGGAATTTTTCTAGGAAATAAGCATTTAAATGTCCATGTCTCCAAGTGTGGTCAAACTACATCCTTTAAACTCCAGGAAAGGCCAAAACCATGAGGGTCTAGTGGTGAAGGGTCCAGTAAAGACATGAATGTTTCCTTCTATTGACAAAAGAGTTGAACCAAGAAGCTAGGAAAAAATCTGTATGTAAAACAGCAAAGTTAAAAATTCTAAAACTGTCCTGAAAACAAAATCAACTTGGTAATTGCCATTAACTACAGAAATACTAACATAATTGCCTACGATGTGAGAAGTATAAAAAAATGTTTTGATTCTAATGATTCCTGAGAAACATCCTTTCTTTATAAACTGAGTGGAAATATAACATTTCCTTAGCCAAAAGAAAAACATCCCTAACTAGGGCCTTGATACAAGTCCAGCTGAAATTGTTCCCAACTCAATAGGTGTTTGTAAGATGCCATATATAGATGATGCCTAGATTCACTTAAGCACATGAGTTGTCTCATATAAATCAAAGTGATTTCAGCCATTTCATAGCAGTGTTTATTTTAAAAGGCAAGCTGCACATCCACTGAAAAGAGGGTAAAATTCTGATCACTTCAGTAAACTGATAAGATTTATTGTAGTAAAGGCACCTTCAGCTACATTTTTCAGATAATGTAAAGAAAGACTAATTTTCTACCAATAATCTCATTCTTCTATGAAATTCTGAAAGACAGTGCTAGAGAATGGACAAGTGAAAATACAGATATCTGTGTAAGTTTGTAAAAGAAACATATTTGCTCTCCACAGTGATATTAGTGTTAGTAAACAATTTTAAGTGTACTAATCCCAGGGTCCCAAGGAATTCTCTTTATGAGTGTAAAGAAAATGCTTAAAAAGCACAGTTACCCACAGTAACTAATTATTTATTAAAATTTATGTCAGACACAGCTTAGAAGTTGTGCTTGCATATATATTAGCTGTAGTAGAGACCTTCTTAGTGCACACTGCTCTCTGTAATGATGTTTTAAATGTTCCAAGGCTTTATTTTCCATTTCAGGAGAATGTTTTCCAATGGTATTGGAGGTTTGGGAGTTGGAGTTTGTTTTGGAGGGGGATGAGTTTTACTGTAGTGTTCTTGAGATAGTATCCTGGCCTCTAGAGCTCAGAAGACTTTCTCAGTACTTCACATTTACATCCTTTACATGCTTGAGAATCTTGTTAAAGGTACTTGTCATGGCTTAACCTCAGCTAACAAAGTAGCACACAGCTGCTTGTTCACATTCCCTTGGTGGGACAGGGGAAAGAATTGGAAGGGTAAAAGTGAGAGAACCCATGGGCCGAGAAACAATTAATTTAATAGGGAAAGCAAAGCAAACTAGGGGATCCATTCAGCACTTCCCATGGGCTGGTAGGTGGGCAGCCATCTCCAGGAAAGTCAGGCTCCATCATGCATCGTGGTTACCTGGGATGACAAATTGTATCACTTTGAACATCCCCAACCTCCTTCTTCTTCACCCCTCTTTACATACCGAGCGTGATGCCACACAGTATGGAATATCCCTTTGGTCACTGGGGTCACCTGTCCCAGCTGCCTCTCCTCACAACTCATTTGTACCCCCAGCCTACTTGCTGGTGACACGGTGTGACAAGCAGAAGAGGCCTTCAATCTGTGCAACCACGGTGTAATAAGCAGAAGAGGCCTTCAGTCTGTGCAACCGCTGTTTCAATTAAAACATTCAAGTGTTACCAACACTGTTTGCAGCACAAGTCCGAAATATAGCCCCATACCATGAAGAAAATTAATTCTATCCCAGTAAAACCCAGCGCAGGCTATTTGCTCCCTCTTTTGGATCATAAATCCAGGAGACCCAAATTTCACCAAACCAGTGCAAGTAAGAAGTAATTTGAAATCAAGAGTTATGAAGTACAGAAGAAGTCCCTTTTTCTAGAAGGGACTATAGAGGTTGTGGTTATAAGTGATCAGATCAGAAAATGAACTCAGAAAAATTTAAAATTATTTTAAATTTCAAATAAGGGAAAATGATGAGTGAGACAGATTGTTCATGAGTTGGCAAAGATTTTTTTACAAAAATATCCTAAGTTCAGGTTTTTATCTGCTGAAATAAAGTTATTTTGTCTAAAATCAGGCTGAATAACAACAATTTTATGCACTGTCTTTATGACTGTAGCAATTCACGGGAGATTTAGAGCTGCAGTCTCTGAGATGTAATAAGCTTTTTTTGGTTAGGTGATATTCTCTCTTCACTTGGGTTTAGCACTGTTTAAGAATGTCTTGAACTCCTTCATCAGCATGATTTCTAATACTTCCAGAAAGAAGTCAGCAATTTATAATTGGAAAATGTTTTAGAAAGACCTGGTGCACAAATGCTTATCCCAGATGATGAACAAAAGACTTTTGCTGGAAGCCCATGAAAACTATTAACAGAAAAAAAAGTGAGGAGCTTTCTAAAAAGACCATGCATTTTTATTTTATGTTCTGATTGTGTGTGTTCTTCCTGGACTGGAACCTTATTGCAGCTTTGGTTTTGACCATTGTCAGTTATGAAGACCTGTTTGATTGCTTAAAAATATGCAGTAAAAGAGCAGTGAAAAAGGAGTTCAGCTCTCTCTTGAAGGCTGGACATTATCAGCAGTAGGTAATGAATCTTGACAGTTAATCATGTGGGGTTTTGTGTTGCTGAATATGTCTCTGTCGTTATCTATTTATATACAGAGAGGGAATATAGTGTCTATTATATGGTAATAATACAGTACATAGTGCTGCCTACAACTACAGTGTTTAGATAAAAGATAAATTAAAAGATAAAGTATTTTAAAAGTTATAAGAAATTTTCATATAATTATTTATTGAGCACTGAATATCCAAACTCTAGAAAATACTATCTCTGTCCATGGTACTTTAGAAAGTTTTCTGATAGGGAAAAACTTGCCCTTTAATTCACTGCATAAGCATAATGCTCATATTTATGAAGAAAATAAATAAGTCAGCTTCGAGCTATTACCTCTAAATATAATTATGGGCATTTTATAGAGAGTTTGTTGAAAATTAGTTGGCCTGAGGCACTCAGGCTTAACAACTTTCACCTGAAAAATTAGTGCACACTCAGTATTTCATAAAAGTGCTTCAGAGGGCTTCCTTGCATTAGTTTCCTTTTTTTTTCTTTTTTTCTTTCTATTTTTTTTTTCTTACAAGGATAATCATCTCTTAGATAGAAATAAATTATTCTTAGTCACACTATGCTTTTGGTTTTGTTGATCCAAGTGAAACTAAGTTTCGAAAAGTGCTGAGAGAGGTGTTCACTCTGAAGTTGGAGTATGAGCTTATAGAGGTGATTGAGCACTCTTCATGTTCTACAGTAATGTGCTAAGATGCACTTTAAGTGGGAGTGTAGCTCTTCAAAAATATGTACTTTGAAGCAGTGCAGTCTGCAGATTTAGATTTGGTGCCCTGTGTATGTGCATGAGGTAAAAAACTAATAACAATGACAAATTATTAAATTCTGTTATTTTGGACATACCCTGTCTTTTCTCTGGCCAAAAAGTATGAAAGAAGAAAATAAAGATTATAAGTTCTCTTTATTTATTGCATCCCATAGATGAGTCCACTCTAACAATAGAAATCCACAGTTCAGAAGGTGGACACAGAACTGAAGAATTGAATGAAATCTTGCTCTTGTGAAATCAAAAACAATGAAAAACGATGTTTCAATAAGCAATGCACAACTCAAGTTAGAAATTCTACAAGACCTTAAAACATTTCACCTTTTTTTCCCAAAGGAGAACCTTACAAAATACTATGCAACTTCGAAATCTATTTTCAAGAAAGACCATCTGAACAGTAATGTACTTTCCAAAGCAGACAGGTGCCCTTTGTTCTTTTCTTTATTTTTGGAAATTTGATTTATGCTGCAATTTTGCAAATATATCTGCAAATATATATGGGTTTTTATCCCATATCCTAAATTCCTTTTAAACCATATTGCCTTCTATTTCTGCCTTTCCTTTCTAGTCTCAGTATTTGCTTCCCAGAATTTGAAAAGGTTATTGAAGAACTTATTGTTCAATTAACTTACTATTATATGCTAACAATTTATTAGAATAACTTACAAAAGGCAACAACAAAAGCAGAATCTAATACAAAACCATTATAGAGCTGGGCACTGTACAATTGTCTATGAAATACCTCATTTTGTTCTGACTTTATTTTGCCACTTTGTTTTCCATGTAATCAACAACAGTGTAACCTCTCTTTTCATCAAAATAAATTCACTGCTCTTATTTCTTATTTTTAGGCTTGTTTATCATTGAAAGCATTTCAAATTAAACTGAAAAACTGGAGATGCTTTTGTTTCTACAGAAGTAATCAGCCCAAAAAAATATTTTGGATGTCTGCTGTCAATTTGGAAATCTCAGAAACAAGTCTGATATCAGCATTAAAGGTTCTGTTTGATGTCTGGCAGCTAGAGTAGGGAAAGAAATCTACCTTAAATATTAGCTCCTAGTTTCTGCCACAAGTAGGCATTTGGAAGTGTGGCTTTGAAAAAGCCAATATAACTACAGAAGCTCTAGCTAGCTTCTGCCCAGTGTTAACATGAAGCTATAAACCAAAAGCAAGCACTTAAATGTTGACTAAGATCAACATTCACTTTGTATCTTTTCTTTCCCTGAGGGTGAACCTATATGTTACTGATAATCATGAAACAAAAAGGAAATACCTCCAAATTTTTCAATTATTAAATGATGGGTGAATACTGATCACTTAGAAAATAATTCAGCTTACTTGACATTGTTTCCCCAACAGGATACTTATCATTCATATCTAGCTCTGTAAGAGTTGTTTGAGTTTGGGTTTTATTGCTTTGGTTTGGCTTGGTTTATTTGTTTCTTTTCAAATGTATTTATCCTCATTTCACATGTCTGTGTCTACATACATTCTGTACCAGTGATGTGGAAGGTAGAATTGTGTTAAAAGCATAGGTGGGTGAAAAAGGCCTTCCTGCTTGGCTGGCTATCCCAAAATGTTACTATGGAAACCATCAAATGCTGTCTTTCTAAATAACCATATAAGCACATTTAAGAAGAAAGACAAAAAACCCCAAAACCTACTAAAAAAAAATCCTTAACAGTCTTTTCTACTCTGTTTTCATGTTTGTGAAAAGATTTTGCAACAGAAAATCCTTTTACTTGGTATAAATGAAATTCAACCAACAGTTCACCAGAAACACTGCTCAATAAAGATGGTCAATGGATAAATTACACTTGCTAAAACCAATTGTCCTGTGTTCAGTCTCACATATTTGAGTCAATAGATTGCCTAATCATAGAGGAAGTAAGGTTTGAAAGCAAGAGACACTTTTTGCATGACTTCTCAGAAACTAGGAAATATTAAACTCTGGACATAGAGAACAGAACAAAAGCACAAGAACCATTTAAACTTAAAATAATACTTTTTTAGTTTTATTAATATTTTATATCTTTATATTTCTAAAGTGCTCTTCTTAAATTGCTTTCAAACCTCTAATGTGCTTTCCACCTTTCAACAAGTATCTTTACAAGGTGTGTTTTATATGTCTCCTACATTTTAAAGCATTCACTATCTATTTACCGACTATTTTTGTATTATGGTCTCTTTCAGAAGGTTTCCTTTACTAAAAAACAAGTGCTAAAAGTGCTAGAAGTTTAAATGAATCTTCTTGTTCTTTAATGAGATGAGAAGATACATCCGGGAGACAAGTTTTATTGAACTATTGAAAATTATTTAAAGACTTCCACTATTTTGTTTTTCTGCATCTACCCATTTTTTTAAGTTCACCGTTTCTTCTGGTGGGGACTGTCCCCGAACTAGACATGCTCTTCAGCTGCTTTAGTGTAAACTCTATTATCGTTCTGTTATCTGCCTCTGCTGGCAGATTAGACTAAGACATCAGCTCTATTCTGAGGTCAGGCTGTAGATTGACTTTCACATATATGTACGCTGCTGAAAAATTCTTTGGGGAATAAAGATGATCTCTTTAGGAAAAGCTGTGCAAAAGAATTTTGGACCGATATTTCCTAATTTCTGCAACACCATTTGCTGATCTGATTTGTTAAGGGATGAAAGCGAAGTAGCAAGGTTCACTCCTTAGTTACCCCAATTGATGCTGGTTGAGCAGTTTAATAGGGGAGGAAGAGCTGTGCATGCTCACCAAGCAGAACAATTCACTTCTTCCCATGGGCAGGGGGTGCTCAGCCATATCCAGGAGAGCAGTGCCCTACATGTAACAGTAATCATCACTCCAAATGTCCTCCCCTTCCTCCTTCTTTCCCCCACTTTATATACAGAGCATGACGTCATATGATCTGGAATATCCATTTGGTCAGCTGAGGTCACCTATCCTGTCTGTGTCTCCTCTCAACTTCCCAAGCACTCCTAGTCTCCTCCCCAGAATGCCAGTGCAAAAAGCAGAAAAGGCCTTGGCTCTGTATAAGGCCTGCTCAGGAATAACAAAAACATCTCTGTCTTATCAACCCTGTGTTTAGCACAAATCCAAAACACAGCCCCATACCAGCACTGTGAAGGAAATTAACTCTACCCCAGCCAAACCCACTATCTGCAAAGTTTTATTCAAGATCTAATTTTAATTTTTATTGTGGATTGATATTGGCTGATAGACACACACCTAGATAGCTGTTATAACACTCCTTCTCAACAGGACAGGGGGAGAATTTAACACTAAAAACCTCCTGGGTCAAGGTAAAACCAGGGAGATCACTTGACATTTACCATCATGGCCAAAACAGAGTCAGGCTAATGATTATTAATTTAACTTATTGTCAATTAAAAATAAAGTTGAACAGTGAAAACCAGACATAAACTAAAATGTTTTTCGCTATGTTCCCCCATCCCTTTTCCCAGGCTCGACTTCACTCCTTCATTTTCAACTCCTCTGCCTTCTTGCCCCTGAACAACCAGCAGCAGAGGGATGGAAGATGTGGGGCTGTGGTCAGTCCATAGCAGCTCCTCTCTGCCACCACTTCCTCCCCACACTTTTCCCAAGTGTTTCCCTGGGGCCTTCCCAGGAGCCGCAGGGAGAGCCCAGCTCTGACAGGGTCCATGTAAGGGCCGCAGGGCCATCCCTGCCGGGTCTCTGCTCCCCTCCCGCTGTCCCCTCGGGGCTGGCAGGGCTGTTTCTTGCAGGGCTCCCCCGGCTCAGCCCTGGCTGCCGGGCAGCGTTTTGCCCTCCCTTGACCAGGCTTTCCCCGGGGCTCTGCCCGCCCGCCCGTGCCTGAGGGGCTCAGCCCTGCCCTGCGCTGGCAGCCCCTGCACAACCCACCAACAGCACCTTGAGTGACAGTCAGTATTTAAAAAATTAAATTCCATGAGAAAACAGATGGGGAGAAAAAGCCCCAAGCAGCATATTTTCTTTGTGCTGTCTGTATCATACGAAGAGCTGGGGAAAGAGAAAACAAGCCTCCATCTGATTTGTTCTGAGTACTATAATGCCATTTTTGTGGTTATCGACACGCCTGGGATCAAGAGCAGCGTTAGAGTCAAAATGGCAATTCTTTCATAAAATATTTTACCTTTTCTTCATTTGGTACCCTTTTCAAATAGTTAAAACATAACTGTTGCTGACCCAGACAGTTTAGATGTTGAAGTCAACATCTTGATGAAGTGTCATCAAGAGATGATACGTGTTGCTGTTGAGGTGGCCACAACACATACAAACCCCAATAACTGTTTCAAGCAAAGGCTTTGTTTATTGCACAATAGCCAGTGTCATTTATAGTCTTTTGCATGCTTACCATTCATGTTATTCATCCAATGGTTGCTTAACTACTACAATAGATTCATGGCTATCATTTATCAACTCTTATTGGTTACTTATAGCATAAGCATCCTAAGCATTCTAAGCATTCAGAAAAACACTAGGTGCAGCTTTGTTGCTGTTTTCTCTTTCTGCTGTTTAGGCTTCTTGCTTCTGTTTACACTAAATTTCTCACAGGTACATTTGGATTGTGTTAAGATCAATGTCGGAAACAGACAGGCTTGCTGACCTGCTGTTAATTCCCACAGATATGTAGTATAAAGTATGCAAATAAAATTAATTATTTCAATGATCTTTGGTTCAAGAATTCAGACACAAATCACCAAGGCTCACTTTGAACTATGTCTGATGTTTACAAGTCCACAGAATCACAGGAATGTTGGTGTTGGAAGGCTTCACAGGAGATCCCTGTTGCAGCTCTCCTGGGCAAAGCAGAGTGACCTAGAGCAGGTGGCTGTTGCTGGGCTTTTTAATATCTCCAAGGACAGAGACAGCTGGTCTATGTGCAGCCTGTTTCAGTGTTTGACATCCCTCCTGCTAAGATATTCATACACATTGATAAGGTCCCCCCCAAGTCTTCCAACCACTTCTCAGACGACTACAGCTCCAAACCCTTTTCATCATCATGGACCTTCCCTGGGCTTGCTCTAGGTATGACCATGTCTTTCCTGCATGGAGGAACCCAGAACTGGACACATTGCTGGTCTGATCAGTGCTAAGTAGACAAGAAGGTTCATATCCCTCCACCTTCTTGTGACACTTGTCTCCCTAATGAAGCTTAGGTTGCCGTTGGCCTTCTTTTATGTAAGAACACATTTCTAATGGTCCATGGTGATGCCAAGTCCTTTTCAGAGTTGCTTTCTTGCCATAGGGTTATTCATCCTTGATGTAGGACTTAGCTTTTCCCATTGTTGAGCCTGACAAGGCTCCCATCTGCTCATTTCTTCAGCCTGTCCATGTCCTTGTGAATAGCAGCATAACCATGTAGCATTATCAACCACTCCTCCCAGTTTTGTGTTCTCTGCAGATTTTCTGAGCACCCGCTATCCCAACATCCTCATTGCTAATGAAGATTAAAGCAGTATTTGCCCCTGTATCAACCTGTGAAACCCATCACTAGTGACCAGCCTCCAGCTGGACTTTGTGCCACTGCTCACAACCATTTGAGATTGATAGCTGAGCTACATTTTGTTCCTCCTCCAGTTATCCAGTTATCTAGTCTGTTCTTTATCAGGTTGTTAATGAGGATGTTTTGGTTTTACAGTATTATTCCAAAGTTATTAATCTAGCACCTTCATATTTTTCCCTGTGAAACCAAAATTAATTCAACTGGTAGTTACATCAGTTAAATAAATATTATTACGCTGACCTTATATAAAAACAACCCCCTTATTGCAAAGCTTAAGGCACTGAACCAGTTCATAAAAACCATAACTAAAGCAGAATAAATGTGTAATAAAAAAATCTACTTCATTAAAATGTCAAAAGTTTAGTTACATTTATATATATAAAATATAAAATGTGTAGCATGCAATATTTCATTATATAAATATATATTTTTTTTTTTTTGC